>WTXC01000054.1:0-190544 GCA_022496195.1 Lactifluus subvellereus | reverse complement strand
GATCTTATCTTCGGCCATCGAGTGTGCGGATCGTAAAACAACTGGTATTGCCATAGATTTCTGTCGTGATACAAATACAGTGTCCACTCGAAGTGCTCGTACCCAGGCCGATGGGGTAGAGCGTCCTAAAAACCCTTTTGGGCGAAAGCCTTCTCCAAGAACTCCTCCTTTTCCTCCACAGACATAGTGTTAATGGAGTCGATTACTCGATCGACTCCAAGCTTCTCTTCCTTTTCCGGTTTCGCCTCTTCTTCTTCAGCAGTTCTGATGTATGCAGGGGGTCCTTGAGACGGTGAGAGCAATTGGTTCTATTAGAAGAGGTAGAGGTGGATCCAGTGCGTGTGGGGCAATTTCTGGAAATGTGTCCCATCCCAGTGCATCGGAAACACTTGCCAGCCTTCATAAGTTGTTGCTTCTCATCATCTGTTAGGGTCCTGCCAATGCGATCAACATCCATGGGGACTACCGCATTGTTTCGATTCTGGTTCTGGTGTTGGGGAGTGAATGGCTTCTGTTTCATGTTGAAGGAGTGGCGCCACACTCCTTCAGACTTCCCAAAGCGAGAGCGGGTGTCCTTGCTCTTCCAGGTGGGGTAAAGCATCTTTAGGTGGAGCCAAACATCGTGTTCAGTGTGTGCGGCTGCTACCCAATCATCCCAAGTCTGGGGGTTGTGTCGTTTGATAATTTCTTTCCCTAATTCGTCAGGCAGGCCCGCTCTAAGGGTGTCCAGTGTCCCTTCTTCATTGAGGCCATATCCGGCCTTTGCTGCATATGTGCGGAACTTGGCAAGGTAGGAATCTAGATCCCTTCCTTCCATTCGGAGGCTCTTGAGTTGGGCGATTGCATTCTGCTTTTCGGCTGAGTCTGCAAAGGCCTGATTAAACTCTGTGGTGTAGTGAAGCCAATAGGCATTATTGGTAGAGGGGATCTGGACATGGTTCGTGTTTGGGTCATCTGGGGCACTCTTCTCTGCAATCCAAGTGTGTATGATGTCGACCCAGTCATCAACTTTCTCTCCTCGTATATAGCTGAGGGCAAGGAGAGTCTTTCGGAGTGGATTGGACATTATGTCCGTTCCTTCATTTAGTCCCGCATAAATGTTGAACTCCCTGACAAATGTCTTGGCCTTGGTGCGATCCCCTTCGAATATAGTAGGGGGATTGCCTATGGGTTTGCCACCAGTTCCTTGTGCAGGGGCTGGGGCTGCGGGTGCGGCCTGTTGGGCCGCTTGCTGCTGTGGTTGGGGGCCGATATTTGCCATGATCGAGGGTAAGGGGTGTAAGGCGGCAGGGGGTTGTTCGATAGGGTGTGTAGGGATTAGTAGAGTAAGGGGGGATTGTTCTTCTGGTGGGACAGGTTCTCCTACAATGCCGAGGAGTGTAGAGGGTTCTGGTTCACTTGGTGGGGACTGGAATGATTCAGTAGTGTCGGATTCTAATTCTTCTCGTGGGTCTTCTGGACGCAAATGTCCTAGGCCTATAGCCTGTTCTTGGTCTCTACTGAGGGCGAGGTAGTCTGAGGAATAGGTGTTCCCGTCTATGAAGAAGAGGGGAAACCACTGGTTTCGATCCTGATCAAACTCTACTGCTCCTCTTCTTCCGTTGAAGTATCTGACCCAATAGCCTGCTCCGAGGCTGTCTTCTCTCCAATAAGCTGTTCCTCTGACGTGAGGGAGGAGACTATCTTCTCCTCTTCTGTCGTAGATGAAATACTCGTCTGGCCAAACAGGGGGGGGTCCTGTAGGTCTTGGCGAGTAAATCCTTCTTCTAGGTCTGGTTCTTCTTCCTCTCGAGCTGAGTAGGAAGCCACTGTGTTTGGAGGAGACTCGACTTAATGTTAGGCTCAAGTGTTGGCCTTCTGCACGACTTGTGCGACGGGTTGGTTCGTTGACTTGGTCTAGCCCAAGTCTAGGCTTCAATGGACTCTGGAAGGCCTGGAACGCACAGGCGGAGTGTGATTCACAAGAGGAGTGGACAGTCCCTTCAGTGCGATGTTAGGAAGGATTGACGAATCGTCCCTACACAACGCAATGAGAGGAAAGGTGGATCGACACTTCAAGGGGTAGGGCACAAGCTTGGCAAAGCTCCTGCCTCTGCGCCTTGAGGGGAAGTACAGGCCGAGGTAACCTCAAGATAACCTCAGCTTGCAGGACAGGGGAAACTAGCTTGATTGCTCAAGAAGTCGAGTCTGAGTACATACAGATGAGGTGAAGCACTATAAATACTAGGTAGGGTCAAGGGTAGTGCGTCACCGTAGCTATGATGTCATGTAGCAGGGCAGAGGGGTAAATGCGTCATCGTACAAGGCCTAGGGCCCGTCATCAGTAAGCAATAGGTGGCCTCATGGTTCGCATGAGGCAGTGGGTCAAGGGGGAGGCATATAGGAAAAGGAAAAGTAGGGGTACTCAGTCCAGAGCAGTCCAGAACGTAACAGGTTTGGATGCTAGCCTAACTAATATCTACACTCAATGAATATTCAATCAGTGTCTGCCTGATTCGACTGGACATGCAAACAATATGGCTTTGGATGGTTGGCTGATTGATATCTACACCCACTGAATATTCAATCGGTGTCTGCCTAATCTGACCCAACACCCAGGCAATATTGGTTGGGATGTCAGCCTGATTTATATCTACACCCAATGGATATTCAATCAGTGTCCGCATAATCAGACCCGATGCTCAGGCAATATCAGTTGGGATGTTAGCCTGACCAGTACCTACATCTAGTGAATATCCAATCAGTGTCCGCCTGATCTGACCAGATGCTCATGCAATATTGGTTTGGATGTTAGCCTGACAAAGATCTACACCCAATGAATATTCAATCAGCGTCCGCCTAATCCGTCAGGACGCTCAGGCAATATTGGTTTGGATGCTAGCCTAACTAATATCTACACTCAATGAATATTCAATCAGTGTCTGCCTGATTCGACCGGACATGCAAACAATGTTGCTTTGGATGTTCACCTGATAAATATCTACACCCACTAAATATTCAATCGGTGTCCATCTAATCCGACCCTGACGCTCAAGCAATATTGGTTGGGATGTCAGCCTGATCAATATCTACACCCAATCAATATTCAATCAGTGTCCACCTGATCCGACGAGGCGCTCAGGCAATATTGGTTTGGATATTAGCTGGACCAATATCTACACCCAGTGAATATCCAGTCAGTGTCCACCTGATATGACCAGTCATCCATGCAATATTTGTTGGGATGTTAGCCTGACCAATATCTGCACACAGTGAATATTCCATCAGTGTCCGCCTAATCCGCTCAGAGACTAGACAATATTGGCATTGGTTGTGCTGTCAGGCGGACCAATACCTTCAATGAATCAATATTCAAAATATGTCCGCCTGATCTGACTACAACAGCAGATTATATTAGTTGACATGTTAGGCTGATCAATTCCTGTGCCCAGTGGATCCTATATATGACAATCCGCCGAGTCCATCCAGTCGGATACTCAATATATCTATTAGCATGTGTTGGACACGTTGTAAACATGTATTTAATATCATTCCGCCGATTGTTCAAATACATATACTATGTAAAATCCGGTGGACGTCCACTAGGACGTATTAAATGATATAATGTCATTATATTATCTATGTTTCTATTGGATATTTTGACTGAAGGGGCTCGTCCTGAAGCCACTTGAGGTCCTCAGAAAAGGGCTGAAAGTCCTCGAAAACCAAGTCCGGACAAAGAAGAAGACACTTCAGGCCCAGCTGGCAGAGAAGAAGTCAATTTCGTCACAAGATGAGCAATGGCTTGACCACAATGCCAATTTAGTGGATGAGGTGCAGGTCATAGACACTCTGGAGAATGCCTCAGACTACGAGAGGGCTTTCGAGAGACTGGATAGCGAACAAAAGGGTGTTGTGAGGAAGTTATGCGAGGCTGCAGGTAGTCTTAGCAAGGTGGTAGGGAGCAAACAAAAACATGTGTCCAATATTTCTGAAGTGTATGGCTGAAACTGACTGAGTAAAGGCCCGGAACACATCAACAAAAAACCCAATAAGAAGGGTGAAAACCCTGCACCAGTTTTCACCAAGAGAGAGAATGCGACACTGGCCCAGCGCATCGAAATCTTGGATTGGCACCATGCCAATGGCGACAACCAGTCCAAAACGGCACGACACTTTGATGCCATATATCCAAACCTCAAAATCAAGCAGCCCCTCGTCTCAGCATGGGTAAAGGAGGAAAAAAAGTGGTGAGAAGAATGGGCTTGCACTGGCAGAACAGCACGAACAGGGAAGCGTGCTCGACAAACTCAGCACCCACAGATTACAGAAATGATGGACCTTTGGGTGTCAAAGGTGATGTCAGAGAACCTCCTTCTCACTGGTGAGGTCTTACGCCAACAATGGACCAAATTTGCAGACCTGGCAGGTGTTCCAACGGATGAGCGCCTCAACTTGAGTGATGGTTGGTTGGCTTGATTCAAGTCTAGGAATGGCCTGAAAGAGTTCAAACGTCATGGCGAGGCCACATCAATGGGCCTGGAAATAGCTGAAAGGGAGCAACAACATGTCCAGGATGTCATTAAGAAGTATGGTTATGAGCCTCGGGACATTTTCAATATGGATGAGACAGGATTATTCTACGCGTATGCACCATTATCCCATCTTGGTTCCAGTCACACTGATTTGAAGGTCAGGATGCTGCCTGATCGAGGTCTTGCTGACAAGAAGTCATCTGGGGTCAAAGGTAGAAAGGTTCGGTTGACATATGCTTTCATGTCGAATGCTGATGGATCTGAGAAACTGCCACCTCTCATTATTGGGAAGGCAAAGAAGCCATGAGCATTCAAAAACAAAACAGGTGCACAGCTTGGCTTCTACTACCGAAACAATGCAAAAGCCTGGATGACAACTGACCTGTATCAAGAATGGCTTCAGCAATGGGATCATGAATTGGGGGCCAAAAAATGCAAGGTCCTTCTTTTACAAGACAATTTCTCTGGCCACATTGTCCCTGATGGCCTTCGAAATATCTGTGTTGAGAATTTCAAGCCAAATCTCACAGCTCATGTCCAACCGATGGACCAGGGCATCATCCGATGCTTCAAAGCCCATTATCGTGCAAAATACATTCATTGGGCTATCAACTGTTATGACAGAGGTGTCACTGCCTCTGACATATACGATATCAACCAACTTCAAGCCATGTGGCTTGCTGATGCTGCTTGGTCTGAGGTGGACACCACAACTATCAGACACTGCTGGGACAAAGCAGGTGTCTTGCCTACCATGGATCCTTCTGCACCGGCCCAGCCCACAGTTCCTATCTTGACACTTCTTCACACCATGCCAGGCCTTTCCCACGATCAAGATCCCATTGCAAATGCCAAGAACGAGCTCAGATATGCTCTCAATGACTTGGAAGCAGCTGGTGTACTTTGGCGCGACAACAGAATGGACATTGAGGGCCTGCTCAACCCATCTGATGAATCGCAGATGATTGATGAGATGACAGATGAAGAAATTTGTCAGGCTGTGTTGGCTGCACAGAATGCACAGGAAGAAGGGCCCATCAATGGTGGGGACGATGACGTTGAGGACAATACACTGCTTGGACCCAATCCAACATATCGTGAGGTGTTCCAGGCACTATCTGTCATCAACAGGCATGTTGAATGTCATGGGGATCCACTTTCACGCAAGGTCGATGCAATTTTGGCCTCATTCGGACGCCAGATGCATTTGGAGAGGTCCCAATCATTGGTCCCTACCTGTGTCACTGATTACTTTAATTACATATAATTGGTACAGTCTCCAGAACACGTCAAATACTTCAAACACATAGAACAATTTTTTGGCCTATTTTTAGTAACATCCTATAAACCCATACTCCCCCATAACCCATACCCTGAAGCCGTTACCGAGGGGTATGGGTTAAGAGAGCTTCGACTGTATAAAGCAGCCGTAATTCTTACAGGAACCATCGTGTGTTGACTTAAAGATGGCTCCAATTGTCACGTGAATATTTGAGCGAGACGCGTGGACGGGGAAATGCTGGCGCTGGCGTCTTTCCTTATGTAGTAGAACAGTCTGAGATACCCCGCTTCCGAGTTTTGACCTTCCCTGACTTACTCCCTTGTGCTCGCCTTCCCCCGCTCTGTGATTCACTGCTTATTTATGTAAGAGGGGTATCACTACTATCCAAAAATTCCGCGTCCATCAAGTCTTCGGTGTCAACACCGATTCTGGCAAGACGTTTCTCACCTCTTGTCTTGTGCGGGCATGGCAGCTAAAATGAACGAGGTCTTGTCTCTCAGGCCAGTGAGCACAGGGCCCATCCAAGATGCAGATAACGAGTAAGTCTTTCTATCATGGTCAATGGCTGGACGTTGACAATCGGGCAATTAGACAAGTGAAAAGATATGCGGGTCATTAGAAAGTTCTGCTCTGATGAATGCTCGATGTGTCTACCGCTTTAAACAACCGGCAAGCACACGACTGGCAGCAAGTATGCTGGCAGAAAAGGAGGGCACACAGTCAATTGTTGCTTGCCGTTTCGCGTGCGTGCTGCTGAATTGGTCACTCAGAATGTGGTTGTGCCACTGACGATTCATTCGCAATTTCCTTGCCGAGCTATATCTAGAAGTACGCGTCGGGCCTTGCAGAGGGACCACAAATATACATTGACTGAAGGTGAGACTTATGGTCTTTAAATGGGCCCTTACGACGTCCCGATATCGTGATCATTCCCTGTAGTTCTCATCCGATGGCCTTTTTAGGCACGAACCATCCGATGTTATCCGGCACGATACAGCTCAACAATTGCAGACCACTCTTCCTCCTTACTATCCCCGATGACTTGAAGCTCGGCGTCATCTCATCGATGTTCCTTGCGTGCAAGCTCGTGCTTCTCCGGGCTACATTGTCGACTCTATCTTGTTCTATGACCGAAGCTAGGAATACCTTGGGCCTTATTTTTCATATCATAGCCTCAAGGTCTCCGTAACTGTGTCGGAACCCCTTCCTCGGGACGCGGATCCATTCATCGTCACAGAGGAGTATTACTACGAGACACTGGCAAGTAACACCAGCGGGCTGCTCTGCGAACTTCTCTTTGTGAGAGGTACGGGGGGCGTGTAAAAGAACTGCAAAGCATTCTGCTGCGCACATTTTGTCCAGCACGAGCTCACCAAGGGCGAGGGACGTAAACGTGAATGATGGTCATAAGGGGTGCACTTTGTTGTCTTTATCGGGAACAAGGCCCCATCTTCGACACCTAGAGCAATGCGAGGATCCCGCTTGGGAGCCGTAGTTCCATGGCTCTGCTTCTTGTGGACTCAAGCCCGAGGACATGCTCAATCTGCCCTCGCGCTTGCCGCTGCCGTGACAAGGCTTCCCTTGACTGGTTTTCGGAGGTGCCGCGGATCTCTGACTATACTGATATGTGCTATTATCCAAGTATCATTGTGTATGCAATAAAAATGTTCATAACGCACAGGAGATCGCCTCAATACATTGGATGCACGAGGACCAACTTGTTCTCCATTTCCTATTTACTGCCTTTGTCAGAACTTAGGGCGCGGCCGATTTTTTTTTCAAAATTCACCAATTTTTTAGCCATGTAGTAATTCGTGCGTAGCTCTCTCAATTCTCACTGTATCACCACAATTTTTATATATTCTTGATCACCTCAACGTATTGTACCTGCTCACAATGTCAAAAATGTGAAAACAGTAACTATCAATTGTGGTCATATTTGAGGTTGGTGAACTGTCGCTCATCACACTCCTACCTCCATGGCTGCTCATCAAGCAGCTGCTCCAAAGAGGGTTGTCTAGGATAGAGCAGTTAGCTCTGGGAGTGAGTGCGAGAGGTGCCAGATATGTTAAGGTTATGATGGGTAGCATCGCAAAGTATACTGGGATGATGCGCCACTGTTCGAGCGTGTCGAGGTTCCCGCAATATGTAGTGCCTGTCCCAGCGTTGCCAAACGAGTACATATAGGGAGCTAGTGTTTTCCCCTCGATTAGCGAGCTGAATGTTCGGGACTGAGGTTGCGTACCATGATTATCCTTCGTCAACTTGTGTCTTCTCTTCGACAGTTCGACTACGCAATAGTCATACAAACCAATAACTGGGGGTTGTCCGATCGTGTACATTTGAGAGAGGTATTGAGACCATGTCGTTTTCAGGACAATGGGGTTGCCTGTCATACTTGGCTGAGTAGCTGGAATGATATGGATGCGGTGACATGCGCTGGCAGATAGGGACTTGATGACCTTGCCAGTGGTCTCTCCTGGAGTTTCTGACGTGCAGTTACCACCAACAAAGATGTGGAATGTATGCTGTGGTTCGAGTTGTTTGTTGTGGCACGGTTCAAAAAAAACGTCACATCTATTTCAGGGAAATTTCCCATATTTGACCATGTAGAAACATGGAACACATTGGGGCAGTCAAGAATATGTATAAATTGTGTTGATACCATGAGAACTGAGTGAGCTATGAGCAAATTACTACACAAGCAAAAAAACCAGCGTAAAAAAAAAAAACGGCCGCGCCCTAAGTTCTGACAAAGGCAGTAAGCAGATGTCTGCGAAAATAGGAAAATAGAGGATGTTACTAGTCTTATATCTGGGGTCAGATTTTTAGGATGGAAGGTCACTTGGAGAGAGACCTTGCCAGTGACACGACAAATGAAACGATCGTGCACTCTGGCTCAATGGCAACTTGAACACGTGATACTGTAGTACCACCGTTAGCACTGAGGCTAGATTTGAACTTCTCACCCTTGTCTCGTTAACCAGCTTTCAGAAAGTCGTTGGGTCGACAAGCTCGTGCCCCAGCACAAAGTTGAAACGAGAAGCTCAACGGTTTAAGAAAGACTCTGGGCGAGGGGGGTTCAGAGCAAGACAGTGTCGAGGAGGAATGGTGAGACTCAGGGCAACAGCCCGAGCACGCAATTCGGTCGGACAGCGGTCGCCTATGACCACCTCACGGAACGTCCATCTCTACACGAACAACATTCCATCCTCGTCACCATAAAAACGACACCCCTACCACGCTCGAGGACTCGGACCACACCCCATTCGACGGGTATAGCGATGGTACAGGTGGAGAAAGAGGCCAAGAGGAGGAGGAGGAGGAGGAGGAGAAAGAGAAGAATACGAACAACCAACGCCGCACTCCCTTCTACGTCCCTGCGTACTGTGCTGCCAGCCGTCTATGGTGACAACGGCCGGTGCTCCCTTCCCTCGCAGCCAATCAATGAACCCCGAACTGTCCCATGCCATGGCACACCATGTGCGCTTTCCAACCAAGGCTAGCTACTTTCACTACAAGGTGGCTCTTTCGGGCCCATCGAGCTCCCCGGAACGCTCCCCACCGCCAACTCTGGTACCTCACCGATTCCGCGCGGGGTCGGTTGACGAGATGTCCGTGTGGTGTGGCCACGAGGCTGCGTGACGAATATTTTTTTGGATGAGGCATCGTCGCCTCCGAGGTTGATTCTTGCCGGAAGAAGCAGGGATGACATTGCTGATGTGGGTCTTGACCCTACAAGCACGCGGACGCAGATGCGTGGGAAGGAGGGAGAGGAGAAAGCAGCGTACGGGGATAAGATTAAGAAGTTGGAGGAAGAAGTAAAACGGCTCAGACTCGGAGGAGAGGTGTGCGTCTTCTCTCCAATTTCTTGCATTTGTATTCTTCATGTTGACTTTTTCCGTCCCTGAAAGCTGGCGAAGAAGCAAGGAACGAGCCCCACAGACTACAGTACTCGTATCCCCATTCCACGCCTACGCCTACGCCTCCACCGCCACTACATCTAGATAGAACCCCCGTTCTCCCCCGAATACTAAGAACTCATGCAGCGGCGAATGTGTCCTTTTCCGACGTCCATGTACACCTGCGACATGCTGGCTCTGAGACGGAGACTGGGACGAGACGCTGCTGTTTGTAGGTTGGAAGGGTGCGTCTACTGACGGCCCATCAATCAACACCGGATCGACTCCGTGGCCTTCCGTTGCCCGCGATCGACCTCCCTCTTTCCCTTCTCGCCAATTGCAACCGGCCATTGACTGGGCGCGGCAGTCGCTGGATGTCCACACCAATGAACGGGCTATTGTTGCGGAACCCGTGCGGGGGAGGCGGTCCATATCTGCTGGTGCGTTAAATACCTTCCTTAGTCGCACAGCTTTCATATCAGCCAGGAACGCCACCATTTTGTCTGCGGAGACGCCGATCGTGGGCTGTTTGACGTGCTTCGCCCTAGGTGGCGCGTTAATCTGCGCCTCGACTGGCATGCCAGGAGCAGCGCCTCTGAAGGGTTCGCGCTCATATATACCCGTACGGGTGCGGCCTTCAAGTTCTGTGAATGGGACAAACGTGACCCCATCGCTCACTTCCCATGGTGACGTCAAGCAAGGACCTGACGAACCGCTGCCTCCCACGCCTCCTCAAGTACCCACAGTCGTCGTCGCATCACCTAAGGAAGAGGAGGTGCTCCCTCCATCACCACCTCCTAAAAAGGGGACATCGGTTTCTTGCCCACCAACGCCTCCGCGACGTGCTCAGGCTTGTGGGCAACTAGCCCATATCGTATTCAACAAACATCTGCCACGGTCGCCACTTTCTGTACCTACGCCGCTCAAGGCGCGCCCCGACGTGATCCGCTGCGCGGCGGACGAGGCTAGACGAATCAGATGACGAGGACAACCGGCTGGCTCTCGTAGTGCCTGATTCTCCCCATGCTTCTCGCCCATGAAGAGAGGGAAGACCTGCAGTGACACGGTGGCGGCGGAAGCTTCCCGGCACGTGCGCTGGGGGAGTGGATTATCAACGCTCGTAGAGCGGTGCACCGAGTAAGACTATACGCGTGCGCATGCTAGATGAGGAGCTGCGTAACTCGAACGGTCTTGTCGCTGTTCCCCGGGGTACGGCTTCTTGACCTGTTGGTCTCAATTCATTGAGTGAAATTTTGTCTGAGCAGGAGGATCCGGGGATAGAATACATATTCAGTTTCTCTTGTCTCCAACCAAGTCTGTGACTACCTAGTGTGTCGGCGCCTTCGGTCAGACATCCGACCTTGCCTTTGTACCATCGTGACTGCGCCCGCATTCAGCATCCCCGACTCAGCCCTTGTCACATTCCGAGTCGACGGGGTTGTGTAGAGCGAGTGCGCTCACTGGCACACGAACCCGAGACGTCGAACGTCGAACCTTGACTCTCGAGCTGCTAACCTTAACCTAACCTAGTCTAGGCAGATTTCGGGCCGGTACTCCGGTATAATTGGATTCCTGCCAAATAGTTTGAACTTAACTTCGATTCAAGCCCCTAACTAGTGGATCCCTGCTTCAGAACTCGCGGCACTGCTGATTCTTGTATGAACGCCGCGGTTATGCATGCGCATGCTCCTGACCACGTGCCCCAGGGACCACGCTCACGCACAGGGCAGACTGCTCTATCCAGAGGGAATATGGATACATGGGGACGCTGGGATGGTCGAAGCAGCAGAAGCCTCCTTCCCTTTCCCCCATTTCTTTTTCCAGTCACGGCAGATTCATCAGGTGACTTTCTTTGGCCAACTCAGGGAAGCAGACAACGAAGATGCGTTCCTGCTGTTTTCCCCGCATGAGGCATGTCCACACCCTCTGCACGCTCCAACCATTCGTCTCAAGAAATGACTCCCGTGCTTGCTCTTCTGTATGATGTCTCCGTCATGGAGGGGCTGTGGGAAGCTCCCTGCGAGGTGGCGCATATATTTCACCTGCCGTCCTCGACCTTGCTTGACCTCGAGCTGGCTCGCAAGGAGATACTTCATACTTGTGTCATTGGGCAACGAGGATTGGCTGTACAATGCGGAAGTAATCGCGGTTCACTGTGTCTGTGCCTCGCGTTTTCTGCCTTTCTCACTGTCATTTGAATACCCAGACTCCTCAAAAATGTACCGACGGAACTTCGCGTCCTGCCTTCGTAGTACGTACCGCATACACCGCTTCTGGAGCGCTGCATCGACAGTGAAAGGCGTGACGGCGGACAATTCAGTACGCCTTCTCATTTCCTCCTTTCCAGCGATTGGGTGGCTGGTGGGTTATTTCTTGAGATAGCGACAGTGAGGATTGCGTACGCGCGAGACTGCATTTCAGCGGTGCGAGGCATGCCAATTGAAAACTTATGCCTAAGATCTAACGGGCTATGCATGTGGTAGCCACACTTCATACCCACCGCCACCACCTGGAACCGTTGTGCCGACAATTGTCAGGGCATGATAGCGACTTCGTCGTTGGGTTGTTCCTCATAGACATACAGTAGAGCAATAGAGTAACGGGCCTGTAGGATTTCTCGCATTCTTGGGTATGCAGTGGTGCATCATCATACAAGTGATCGTATTTGACCTAGGAAGATTGCAACGATTAGCGAGGACCTGCATGACCGCAATGCAGAATGGGCTATCGACATTATGGAATCAATTTATTTACGGTAACATTTTTGGGGCATGCCCGACTCTTACTTGAAAGATAAGCTTAGCCCTCCGGGTATCGTGCGAGTTATCTATCAGCTCTGCGGCGGATTTCTTAGAAGAGGGGAATGTGCAGGTCTGTCTTTCGGACAGGATATTCTATACCGCGGCGATCCCTGCCAATCTTCCTCCAATGGCCGATTCATCACCTCCTTGTGCTTTTGCTTCAGTTTGGATACACTTCAAGGCTTCTGAGTCTCTTTGATCCATACAGTACCTTCGAGTGTTTCATTTTCCCCGAGCTGCGCACCTCTCCTGCACGTTTTGCATCTCTGTCAGTCTGTTCGTTCCCTCTGATTCTTGCGGTGCCTACTGGCCACTGTACAGTTGGCGCATAGTTGGGTTGTATCTCTCGCCTCTCCGAGTTGGTTCAAAATCCTGAGGGATTCTCCGGCTAATTTTTGCCCTGGATTTGTGAGCTCCCCACTAGATCGGCCAATAATCATGTACAGTATTGTGGCGTGTAGTAATACAAAACATGACGGAAGACGACATCGGATTCCTATCCTCAAGTACCCGTAGAATAGACCTGTAAACGCTACAATGCACTCTTAGTTTGGGTTGTGCTTTGACAACAGTTTCATTATCTCGCCATATCCTGTTTCTTCTGCAACCTGGAATGCCGTCCTGCCCTTGTCATTCTCCGCCCTAATATCCGCGCCATGCTCGAGCAACACGCGTGCGATTGCGACCTTCTTCTCGGGTGCCTGCCGGATGGACCTGTGGGAGGCCAGATGTAAGGGGGTCGAGCCACGCTTATCCCGCGCGTTCACATCTACACCGTGGGCAAGCAATAACCGAGCAACATTCACATGACCATATGTCGATGCTAAGTGTAATGGTGTCCTGCCGTCGTCGACCTGGGCTTTGGGGTCCACATTGTTCTGTAATAGTATCCGAGCCGCGTCGAGTTGTCCTCCCAAAGCTGCATAATGCAGCGCATTCCAGTCGTCCACCTGAAGCACATTCGCATTCGCACCATGGCTGAGAAGCCACCGCATAATTTCAATGTCTCCCGCATACGATATGGCATGCAGTGGAGTTTTTTCCCGATTGCCTCGAGGGTCCACGGTTGCACCGTGTTGATAGAGTAATTGTGCAACTTGGAAGTGTTTCCCTGTTAATGCTGCCACCAGTGGTGTCACATAATAGCCGCCGCGGATGTTCACATCTTGTAAATGCTTGATAACAAGGTGCTCTGCCAGGTCATGAAGTCCACAGAGTGCGGCGTAATACAGAGGGGACGCGTTTGATCTCTTGGAAGACAAGGGTGCAAACAGATAAAGAACAAAATCGTCAGGGGGGTCCGTGTCTATGTCGTGTAATCGCAGCCAGGTCAAAAAATGTGGTTTGTTGGGGTCAAAAAGATGTTCCATTGCTTTGAATACGTGTGACGACACATTCTTGAACTGGGCATGGTCGACCCAGTGTCGAGCGGCATATCCAGCCAAAGGAAAGCTGTCTAAGACGGTGTCGTCGATACTGTCATCTTCAGTACGATCGTCCACTGGCAAGCGCAGCAGAACACCTAAGCAAGATTGTGCGAGGATCGTGTGCGCAGGCTCCATGGATATATGATACCGTGAGAAATCCCCACTTGAATCAGCGAGGCGAGGTGAGGTCAGGAATTCCTTTACCGAGAAGTGCGAAAATTGCACGACTCGTGAATCACCAGCGTCGACAATGGCGATAAAACTGGAACATGCTGCCTGAAGAGCTTCTTCTTGGTCCTCCCACCGCCAGTCAGGGTTCAACTTCGGGATCCCATCAGCACCGTCAAAGTCAACCGCGAGGACTTCGGCGAGCTCCTCGACACGAAGTGGCCGGACAGACACCACCAGGCATTGCAGCAGACGATAAACGTCTTTTTGGTTCGCCTTATCGATTTCCCTCAATACTCGCTGATACGTTTCGTCGAGAGATTCTGGCAATTCGTTGAGGACATTCTCAACGTTGCGTGCAAGACATCTTCGCAGCATATCCAGCTGACACACAACCCATCGAAACCTAATGAATCGTGTGAGAAAGGATAAAGTATTAAAAGGATTACAAGGAACAGCTATTACGAATGTAGAACGACACACTCACATTCCATTGGCTCTTTCGGAGAGCGTCTTGACGACCAATTCTTTAACATCCTGTCTCCACTTCTTCATCACTGGCTCCTTATCCGAATAAATCACAGATTGGACGTAATTAGCGATATCTTGCTTCTGGCCGTCTTCGTCGTGGAGAGATACCTTGAAACATGACAATTGTCCAAGGACAACCTTGATATCATATTCTGGGCGACTTGTTGCACAAACATGCAAGTTTGGAATAGAGAGGTCGGCGAGCTCCTTCACAACCTCCAAGACCTTTTGACGCGAGGGTGGCACCCCAGGCACCTTCGAAGTGTTGGGGCATTCGTCGAGGGCATCGACGATAAGATAGATTGGGACTTGGCCCGGTACCATAACCATATTCTTGAGGCACTGTGAGAGTGCGACCTCGCTGGGCTGCTTTTTGCCATTCTTGTGCCTTGAATACATAACGAAGAGTGTTTTGAAGCATTGATCGGATTGATCGCAGAGCTGGACAAGGAAGGAAGATAGTAAAGCACGGATATCCTGCTTTGCTGCATCCTTGAAATCGAAAAAAAAGTAGGCCACATGAGATGGCCTGGCGGAGACATCTTGTACATCGTCGATGATCGCGGAGCTTTTTGAAAATATGAGTTGCATCAAATATAACCAGTCGGGTCGTGGCGTACCTCAGGATACTTTTCCCTGAGCCCGCTATCAAGCAGGGGGAGAGACATAAGCAAGGGCAAAGTTGCTGAAAGACGAAGAAATATACGTTTTCCGTGAATCCAAAGCAAGGATTCAGAACCCGACACTTTCCAATGTTTGAAGGTATGGCTTTGAGTGAACCACACCGCAGTGCCATCGTGGAAAGCATCGCAGGCAGTGTTATAATTTATGGATGGATCTGGCGGAGAGAGCCATTCTTGAAATTTCTCTCGTAACTGGTCTCCTGTAGGATTTTGAGACCCTAGCCAGCGATAGTCGGATGAGGAGATCACGAACGTTTAAGATCACCGAGATCGTTCCCTATCTGTTGCGTCGCTAAGTGTATGCACCATAAGGTTAGTGGAGACTAGCCAGAATGCGCAGAGCGCACCGTCAACGATCCTCTCCGTAGCTTCCAGGACTTGCACAGTCGCCGTCAAACCCTCATCGTGTGAAAGTTTTTCCAGCCTTTTCAGCGCATCTTCGATATCTGTCCTTCCCACTAGTTGCTTTAGGTATCTCTCTGAGAGTGATCAGTCGAGGAGTGAGAAATCCGCCTAGGGACAGACTCACTCGCCCATCGTTGCTTGATCTCCTTTGTCGCGATAGCAAGGATTCCGAGAATCTCGACCATTATCTTTATGATCAAATTCTTCATCGCCTCGGTCAGTCGCACTTGAACATAGGTCTCGAGACGCTTGAAAAAGTCTTCGATCCGGTCGAAGAGATCGATGAGCGCGTCTTGGCTCGCTCCGACATTCTTAGCTGCCTAAGAGCTACGGGGTCAGAGTTGTCTGCAACAATGAAGAAAATTACACACTATTAGAAAGACACCGATTCCTGCAAAAATGACTTTCGCGGGTGAGAAAACCTGCGATCTCAGTGTTAAAGGGAAGATCGTTGACGAGTTAACTCCTGAAGATGTACCATGCCGACACCCTCGCCGAGTGCTGCAGAAAATCCACAAAGGACGGTAACAGTGGCATTGAGCCACTGTCTAGAGTTCCCACCATCACTCTGAGACTGAATGAATTGTTGAATATTGTATTGCTGGTTAAGTATGTCGAGGATAGCGGTAGGAGACTCGCAGGTCTGGAGCTGGGCGGTGAGCTGATGTGTAAGAAGGTCTTCCTTCGTCTTCGTTTTATAGTTGTTCAAGGCAGCGACGAAAATAGGCCGGAAATTGGAAGAGGATGCTGAGGCAATCGGGAGGGGAGTGTGAGACATAGTGGCAGTGGGGTGGCCTGAGGGCGGCCCGCGGCCGAGCTGATTTTCACAGAGGAGATTTGGTAGGTGATCCGATGATGAAGCAGGGAACGCTGTGGTTCGGCAGGTCCGTGCGGACTGCCTCGTGTAGGTCACCGGTACAATAGTCCCACGAAAATATGCTGGGATTATCATATATGAATGATAGGCGCGCAATGCAGAATGATACTAGTAGCGCTCAAAGTGAGTGACACACAAGTATAGACCCAGCGTGATGTCAGCCGAGATAGGTGAGAATTTTTGAAAAGGGACGTTAGCTAACGCCGACGAGACCTAATGAAATGGGCAGTGTCTGTGTGGCACGCTCTCCGAGTCGCCGAGTCCGAGTCGGCGCATAGTACTATATCTTATCTTGATACACCGGAGATGCCAGTAGTAGAGCAGAATAGGTCTATGGGACTAGTAAGCCAGCCATAATATTATAGGGTCCACTGGTATGTTATATTGTCTTAAGGATAGCTCGCGGAGGGTTAAAGGTGAGTCTCAGTCATTGTTCGACCGTCGTGACATCATTCCCGGGCCACTGGCAGTGCCAGTGCCAGTGCCATACATTGGCACGTGCAATAATTGAGGACTCGGAGGTGGTAATTACAGTAAGTCAGTTCGGGTTGGTGATGCAAAGATTCTCTCTCGTCATCCGTCCTGCTGTGATTCACCATCCATTCGTATGAGATAGATGTCACTACTATTCAAGAACCTCCGCATCCATCAAGTTTTCGGCGCCAACACCGAGGTCGGCAAGACCATACTCACGTCCGGTCTCGTACGCGCTTCGGCTGCCAAAAAGAACAAGGTATTCTATCTCAAGCCAGTAAGCACGGGGCCCATTCAGCACGCTGACGATGAGTAAGTCGTACTGTGATAGTCAATGGGTGGGACGTTGACAACAGGCTGAGCTGGGCAAATAGACACGTGAGAAGATATGCTGGTCCTCACAAAGACTTGGAGACTGCTCAATGTCTTTACCGGTTTGATGAGTCGGTAAGCCCACATCTGACTGCAAGTATGGCGGCGGAAAATAAGGGCGCACATGTGAGTCAATGTACGTAGTTTTGTGTGCGTTCTGCTGAATTGGTCCCTCAGTGTGTCGTTGTACCCACTGACGACTCGGACGAATTCGTAACATCCGTGGCGTGCTACATCCGAAAATGCGCATCGGGCATCACAGAGAGGTCACACATGTACATCGAGACTGCTGGAGGTGAGACTTAAGGTCTTTCCGTGAGCTCTCGCGACGTCCTGCCAGTGATCCTATCATTATCAACTCCCACTCGCATCTGACGGCTCTTCTAGGCGTATACAGTCCAACATTATCCGGGACGACGCAGCTGGACAGCTATAGACCACTCTTCCTCCCTAGTATCCTTGTCCGTGACTCGAGACTCGGTGGTGGGATCTCATCCACAATTTCCGCGTACGAGTCTCTGCTTCTCCGGGGCTACATTGTTGACTCTATCTTGCTGTTCAAGGACAAGTATTACTGCAACTGGGAATATCTCGGGCCTTATTTTGCAAAGCATGGCGTCAAGGTGACTACAGTGGAACACCCTCCCCGCGAGAAACGGATCCGAGTCGAAATGTTCTCGCCACAGAGGAGTATTACAGCCAGCTTGTGACACCGGGTTGCTCGGTGTCGTCGAGCATCTGGACGAGAGGCACGAAGCACGCATACGAGAGCTGCATAGCATGGCGCGGCGCACGCTTGATACTGTATGGTGGCCGTTTGTACAACACGGGCTCATCAAAAACGAAGGGGACGTAAACGTGATTTTACTGTATTTACTGGGCACAGGTCTCCCTCTCCGTCATGGGCGTCCGTGCGGGGATCCCTTTTGCAGCCACAGTTCGATGGCTCTGCTTCATGGTGGACTCAAGCCCTTGGACACGCTCACCCTGTGCTCACGCTGGCCGCTATGGGCATGTAATGTATCCACAAGCGACGCACGCACCTGCTTTACGCCTTGCGGAGCGTCTCATCCACGATGGTCCTGGCAAGGGGTGGGCGTCTCGTGCGTTTATTTCCGACAACGGTTCCACGGGTATGGAAATCGCACTGAAGATGGCTTTGTGGGTCGCCAACAAGCGATTCGGGCTGGCGCCACAGGAACGGAAGAAGATGGGCGTCCTAGGACTGAGGGGCATTTACCACGGCGACACTATTGGTTCCATGGACGCGTGCGAGGAAGGGGTATACAAGCGAGTGGCACGAAGCAAAGGGATATTGGTTTGAACCACCGTCTGTTGGGATCAAGAATGGAAGAGCGATAATCAATCTTCCGCCGGCGGTTATGCACGAAAATGTGGAAGGAGAACCGCTGTCGTGGATCTACAACGTTGGCGCGCGCCTTGACACACCCCTTGCCGCTGCCTATCGAACGCATATCAACGTCACCCTACAGAAGCTCGCAAGTAGTGGCGCACCACCTTTCGGCGCGCTCGTTCTGGAGCCGCTCGTACTTGGTGCAAGCGGCATGATCTTCGTAGCCCCGCTCTTCCAGCGTGTCCTGATCGACGCGGTTCGAGCGCACGGTCTACCCGTCGTCTTTGATGAGGTCTTCGCAGGACTCTGGCACCTCGGAGTGCCCTCTGCCGTGCCGCTCCTCGGCACATTCCCTGACGTGTCCGTGCACGCCAAAATTCTCACGGGCGGGCTGGTCTCGCTCGCGGTGACGCTCGCGTCGGACAATGTGTTTCGCTTGTTCGAGGGGACGAGCAAGGCGGAGGCGCTGCTGCACTGGCACAGCTACACGGCATATGCAGTCGGCTGCGAAGTCGCGAACGAGACGTTGGACCAGCTCGAGCGGATCGCCTGTGGAGAGACGTGGAAGGCCGCACGGGGGGCTTGGCAGCAGGCGGACGGAGAGAAAGGATGTGATGAAATTGATGAGGATAAGGGCGTGCGGGGCATGTGGTTACCGAAGTTTGTCGACACGCTTTCGAAGCTAGACGTAATTGACCAGGTGATGACCCTCGGGACCGTGCTTGCGCTCAAAGTAAGGGGCAATGATACCGGTACGCTGTTTCCTACCTTCCCATTTCTTACTCGGATGGAGAAGCTGATGTGGTTCCTTGACAGAATAATTGTTAGGATATCAACCTCACTCCGCCCAAGCGCTGCTTTCGGCGCTGGGTGATGCTACTGGCGAGGCGGGTCGGAACGTGACGAGTGCACCAGGTGGAGCGCGTTTCAGTATCAATTTTCGCACGCTAGGCGATGTGGCTTATCTCATGATGAGTCTAAACACGCCCCCGGCTACGATTACTGTAGGACCTGGGTGTCTTGTTTCCACTATTCGCATTTCATCGCTCCGCGTCCACGCCCACCATCGCCATCAGGTTGACCCCGGCAGTGGTATCCTTTGCTAACACTTCCGCACATCTTCGACATGTTGATACATCAGTCGAGCCTCCGACATCTAGGGCGAAATGCCTTGGACAGCCCACAATCGGAGTCTCCCAGGGACGAAGTGACAGCGTCCCAGAGAGTGATGGACTCTGTGCGACCGGGGATGACGTCTAACGTACCAGCAGATATTGGTCGACAGCCTCCTCGCATGGGCCCCACTGATAGCTATTGCTGATTGGTATGGGTAATCAGTGGTCGCCATGCCCAATCGACGTCCTGGCCGTAGTCGGGGAGAGACGAAACAGGGAGGGCGATTCGCAAACGGAGGGCGTGCAGTCCATCAAGCATCGATTGATGGGCCCCAACCCCTGCTCATCTTGCACTCTGCAACGAACGGGTTCTTGTCCCTGGCTCAGTCACGGAGCTAGAGCCAGCTAGGAGCAGGTCGCGCTCCACTGTGCCATATATGCATAGCTGTCGAGCTCTGGATGGGTCATGATGCCACCACTCACTTCCGATGGGGACGCCAAGCAAGGTCCTGAGTTCCCACACCTCCTCAGGTCCTTGTAGTGGCCCTCGAATTGCTGGATGAAGAGGCGCTCTCATTGCTATAAAGGCGACGCCTGTACCTCGTCCAGCATCTGGGGAATGCTTTGACAATTTCAGATAATTCGGGCGTTGCTACGACTATATTTTATCAACGCAATCTCGGCTCCCCATGTCGATTCAAGTTATCGGTGCATTATCATTATCCAGTAACTACCGCACATAGTACTACATCTTGTATTTCTTAGCTAAACTGTCACAGTTACGGTACTAAATACAGTAGATGTCGTGGCAGCAGTAATGGGGTCCGCGGCCATAGTTATCGTTTGTGGTCATCAGCCGTCATTGAGGCACCGATTGTTGTGGTCGCATTGAGATTGCGGTCGTGGTGATCACGGAGGCCGTCGTCCTGGTGGTCTTGGTCCTCGTCTGGTCCTTCCCAAGTCGAGACACCGCGGAGACAGTCCATTGCCATGCAGCACGCGACACGCGACATTGTGGTCATCAACCCACTCTGAATTTGAGGGTGGGCCAGGAAGGCTCTATGAGACACTCATGGAGCATGTGTCACGGCCGTCGCTGACATTGCTGGCAGCCCATAAGCAGAGACGCTAGTGACATGGCGCCCTCGTCGTCACAGTCATCAAAAGCCAACCTGAGACCGAATCAGGGTACTCACCGTCGCTGGCCGTGTCAAAGTGAAATGAGACGAGATGGCCCCACTCACCAATCATCCTCACGGTTGGCAGGCAGTCTGAGAACATCGAGAGAGAGAAGGGAGAGAAGGGAAGCGGCATGTATGCTGCTTGGTGAAGAGGCCGGTGGCACCCTGTATGGACAAAGAGAACTTACCGGAAGAAAGGAAAACGCTGACATTCACATTTTACCCCTACACCCCAGAACAACATCTTTATCCCTCTTAAGGCTACTAGGGACCGGGTGATTAAGAGTTGAGGCACTGGTGAGGCCGGAGGACAAGTGGCCGTTCAGTGATGATGGCAGTGAGGTGAGTGGGCGAGAGAGTGGGGGTCGAGGTCGAAGGCGGTTCAGACGTGTTCACTGGTGTTTAGTCGCCGCTTACTAGTCGCCAGCTCCGCCGTTCCTAGTCGTTACAGTAATAATCTGCCTCCGCGTGATGCTGGCGCGGGAGGTTTTTCCTGATACATGCACACCCATGCAATGAGGTCGTGACCAGTCAGCATAGAGCTGAAGTGTGTGCGACTACCGCACGCGCGAGTTCGAGAAAATGGGACAGGAGCACAGATAGAAAAAAAAAGAGAGACAAGGGGAAAGGGATTCACGACGACACGTTTGCTTAACGAGGAGGAAGTCCTATACGGTTATAGCTTTACTTCGCTGCCCTTCAGCAGGGCTTCTACTGTAGCTTATATACCAGAGCGTGTCAATGATATTACGACTGAGGCACAAACAAGAAGGGGAAATAATGTTGGTAGTGTAGGGAACGAATTTGGCTTGTCAGAGAAAGCGGCGATGTGTAGAGATCTAGGATGCATCTGGAGAAGGGGGACGGATAGGTGTCACTGGCATGGGCGCTCCGAAGCACCTCATTCCGAGCGTAACGACATGTCTCGCCTTACAGAGCGTATTCGAAAAACCTCCACCACGATCACCTCTTGCTGCGCGTGCGAAGCTCAAGGTGTGTCCTTCTACATGATCCGCTGTGCGTCGTCAGATATTAGATGACACAGATGATTCGGACGACTCACTGACAAGGGTAGCGCCCGATTCTCCTCACCCTCCTCACCCGCGGAGAGAAGAAGATCCGCAGCGACAGTGCCAGCGGGACCTTCTCGGCATGATCGCCTTGGGAATGTGTCATCGATGCGGAGTGGTGCGTCGGGCAAGACTACGCGCGTGTGTACGCTTGACGAGGAGCTGCGCCACTCCGACAGCATTGCTGAAGAAGACTTGCTTGTATTCGACATTGAGCCACACGGGTACACCGCAGTCAGCTAGGCTAGCTCGTGCAGGCGGGGGCACAGTGGATTGCTTGATCATGGTGGTGGTGGTGGTATTCATGGACGCAGGTGATATTGAAGGTGTCGCGGGGGATGACGATGGGCGGCCCGCCCCCTCATGACCTGGAGATAAGGGAGCCCATGTCGCCGCCGCCAAGAACAAGAGGAGGTGTCGCCGGTGGTATACAGAGTTGGTGGTGATGATGACGCTATAGAATTGATCTATTGGTAATAATGGACATTGCATTATCGCGATGACCCTTGTTGTTTCCCGATATCCTGGTTTGAGGATATCGCCGCTATATCATGTGTCATTGTCGTCTTAACACACTCGTATACCTCGGTTGTCTTGTTGTCGTCATAGTCCCCCAGCATTAGGTTAGTCGAAATTTTCAACACAGTTTATTGAGTGCTATATCATCTGAGCAATGGGACCGGGGATTGTATTTGTTCCGCCTCCATCCAGAATCTGTGCCCACCTGTGTCGGCGGTTTCGGTCAGACATCCGACCTTGCCTTTGTACCATCATAACTGCACCCGCATCCAGTATCCCCGAATCAACCCTTGTCACACTCCAAGTCCACGGGAATCTGGTAGAGCGAGTGCGCTCACTGGCGCGGCATGCCAGTGAACCCGAGACGTCAAACCTTGAATGTGTTTGGTTCTCTCGGGCCGGTACTCCGGCGTAATGTTCGATTCCTGCCAAATCTGAACTTTGAACTTCGATTCAAGCCCCCAAACATGTGGATTTCCCTACTTCCTTCGAACTCGAACTCGTGTCACTGCTGCTTCTAACGGACTATGCATGCTCCTAACCACGTGCACCAGGAACTACGCTCACATGCAGGGCAGACCCCGCAGACTGCTCTACCCAGAGGGGAATATGATCACATGAGGATGGGATGGTCGAAATGGTAGTAGCCTCCTCCTCACCCCGTTTCTTTTTCCCGTCACGGCAGATTCATCATGTGATGACTTTCTATGGCCAGTTCAGAGAGACAAACAACGAAGTTGCGTTCCTGCTGTTTCCCTGCATGTCTACACCCTCTGCACGCTCCAACCATTCGTCCCCAGAAATGATCTTGTCGTGACTCCCGTGCTTGCTCTTCTCGACGATGTCTCTGCCATGGAGGGGCTGTGCCCAGCTCCCCGCGCGGTGGCGCATATATTTCACCTGCCGCCCCAGACCTTGTCACCTTGCTCGACACCGAGCTGGCGAGCAAGGAGATACTCGTGCCGTTGGGCAGCGAGGATTGGAAGTAATCGTGGTTCGCTGTGTCTGTGCCTTGCGTTACCTGCCTTTCTCACTGTCATTTGTATACCCAGATTCCTCAAAAATGTACCGACGGAACTTCACAGACGCATCCCGCCTTCATAGTACGTACCGCATACACCGCTTCTGGAGCACTGCATCGTCAGTGAAAGGCGTGACGGAGGACAATTCAGTACGCCTTCTCATTTCCTTATCCTTTCCAGCGATTGGCTGGTTGATGAGTTATTGCTTGAACTAGCTTGCGACAGTGAGGATTTCGTACGCGCGAGACTGCATTTCAGCGGTGCGAGGCATGCCAATCGAAAACTTATGCCGAGATCCAACGGGATATGCATGTGGTAGCCGCTCTTCACATCCACCGCCGCCACCTTGACCCGTTGTGCCGATAACTGTCAGGGCATGATAGCGACTTCGTCCTTGGGGTGTTCCTCGCAGACATACAGTACAGCAATAGAATGACGGGCCTGTAGGATTTCTCGCATTCGTGGGTTTGCCGTGGTGCATAATCATACAAGTGGTCGTATACGACCTAGGAAGATTGCAACGATCAGCGAGGACCTGCATGACCGCAACGCAGAATGGGCTATCGACATTATGGAATCAATTTATTTACGGTAACATTTTTGGGGCATGCCCGACTCTTAGTTGAAAGATAAGGCTGGTTTTCAAGGCTGGTTTTCCGTGCAGTTATCTGTCAGCTCTGCGGAATTCTTAGAACAGGGGAATGTGCAGGTGTGTCTTGCGGACAGGATATTCTATACCACGGCGATTCCTGCCAATCTTCCTCCAATGGCCGATTCATCACCTGGCGCTTTTGCTTCAGTTTGGATATGCTTCTGGGTCTCTTGATTCATACAGTACCTCGAGAGTTTCATTTACCCCAAGCTGCGCCACCTTCTGCGCGTTTTGTTTCTCTGTCAGTCTGTTCGTTCCCTCTAGTTCCTGCGTGGCTTACTGGCCACTGTACAGTTGGCGCATAGTTGGTTTGTCTCGTGTTGGTTCACAATCCTGAGGGATTCTGCGGCTAATTCTTGCCCTGGATTTGTAAGCCCCCACCACTAGATCGGCCGATATTCATGTACAGTACAGTATTGTGACGTAGTAATACAAATCATGACGGAAGACGACATCGGATCCTTATCCTCAAGTACCCGTAGAGTAGACCTGTAAACGCTACAACACACTCAGTTTGTGATGTGCTCTGACAGCAGTTTCATCATCTCGCCATGTCCGGTTTCCTCCGCAACCTGGAATGCTGTCCTGCCCTTGTCATCCTTCGCCCCTATATCCGCGCCAAGCTCAAGCAACGCGCGCGCGATTGCGGGGTACTTCTCGGGTGCTTCCCAGGACCTCTTGCGTGAGGCCAGATGTAACGGGGTCGAGCCGCTCTTATCCCGCGCGTTCACATCTACACCGTGGGCAAGCAATAACAGAGCAACATCCACGTGACCATATTCCAATGCATGGTGTAATGGAGTCTTGCCGTCGTTGTCCTGGGCTTTGGGGTCCACATTGATCTGTAGTAGTATCCGGGCCCCGTCGGTTTGTTCTCCCCAAGCTGCAAAGTGCAGCGCATTCAAGTCGTCTATCGCAAGTGCATTCGCATCCGCACCATGGCTAAGTAGCCACTGCATGATTTCAACGTCTCCCACATGCGATATGGCATGCAGTGGAGTTTTTTTCCAATGGCCTCGAGGATCCACGGTTGCACTGTGTTGATAGAATAATTGTGCAACATGGAAGTGTTTCCCCGCCAATGCTGCCACCAGTGGTGTCACATAATAGCCGCCACGGATGTTCACATCTTGTAGATGCTTGACAACGAGGTGCTCTGCCAGGTCATGAAGTCCACAGAGTGCGGCGTAATACAGAGGGGACGCGCTTGATTTGTCGGAAGACCAGGGTGCAAACTGATAAAGGACAGAGTCGTCGCGGGGTTCCGTGTCTATGTCGTGTAATCGCAACCAGGTCAAAAAATGTGGTTTGTCGGGGTTGAAAAGATGTTCCATTGCTTTGCATACGTGTGACGACACATTCTCGAACTGGGCATGTTCGACCCAATGTCGAGCGGCATATCCGGCCAAAGGAAAGCCGTCCAAGACGGTGTCATCGTCACTGTCATCGTCAGCACGATAGTCCACTGGCAAGCGCAGCAGGACACCTAAGCAAGATTGTGCGAGGATCGTGTGCGCAAGCTCCATGGATATATGATACCGTGAGACATCCCCACTTGAATCAGCGAGGCGAGGTGAAGTCAGGAATTCCTTTACCGAGAAGTGCGAAAATTGCACGACTCGTGAATCACCAGTGTCGACGATAGCGATAAAACCGGAACACGCTGCCTGAAGAGCTTCTTCTTGATCCTCCCATCGCCAGTCAGGGTTCAACTTCGGGATCCCATCAGCACCATCAAAGTCAACCGCGAGGACTTCTGCGAGCTCCTCGACACGAAGTGGCCGGATGGACACCACAAGGCATTGCAGCAGACGATAGACATCTTTTTGGTTCGCCTCATCGATTTCCCTCAGCACTCGCTGATACGTTTCATCGAGAGATTTCGGCAATTCATTGAGGACATTCTCAACATTGCGTGCAAGACATCTTCGCAGCATATCCAGCTGACACACAACCCATCGAAACCTAACGGATGGTGTGAGAAAGTGTTACGAACGTAGAACGACACCCGCACATTCCATTGGCTCTTTCGGAGAGCGTCTTGACGACCAAGTCTTTAACATCCTGTCTCCACTTCTTCATCACTGGCTCCTTATCCGAATAAATCACAGATTGGACGTAATTAGCGATATCCTGCTTCTGGCCGTCTTCGTCGTGGAGAGACACCGTGAAACATGACAATTGTCCAAGGACGACCCTGATATCATACTCTGGGCGACTTGTTGCACAAAGATGTAAGTTTGGAGTGGAGAGGTCGGCGAGCTCCTTCACAACCTCCAAGACCTTTTGACGCGAGAGTGGCACACCAGGCACCTTCGAAGTGTTGGGGCTTTCATCGAGAGCATCGATGATAAGATAGATTGGGACTTGTCCCAGAACTGTAAGCATGTTCTTGAGGCATTGTAAGAGTGTGCCCTCACTGGGCTGATTTGAACCATTATCGTGTGTGGAATACGCGTCGAAAAGAATTTTGGAGGCAGGATCGGATCGAGCGCAGAGCTGGACGAGGAAAGAAGATAGTAAAGCACGGGTATCCTGCTTCGCTGCATCCTTAAAGTCAAAGAAAAAATAAGCTACGTTGGATGGCCCGGCGTTGGAGGGATCATGCAGATCGTGGATGATCGTGGAGCTTGTCGAAAATATGAGTTGCAAGGAATATGATCAGTGGAGTAGTGACGTACCTAAGGATACTTTTCCCCGAGCCGGCTATCAAGGAGGAAGTATTAGCGATAGATAACGGCTGAAAGTGGAAGAAACGTACGTTTTCCATGAACCCATAACAAGGATTTAGAACCTGAACCTTTCCAAAGCTGGAAGGTACTACTTTGAGTGAACCACCCTGCAGTGCCATCGTGGTGTGCGAGGCGGGCAGTGTTATAGTTGATGGAGGGATCTGGCGGAGAGAGCCATTCTCGAAATTTGGCTCGTAATTGGTCTCCTGTGGTATTTTGAGACTCTAGCCAGCGATAGTCGGACGATGAGATCACGAACGTTTAAGATCACCGAGATCGTTCCCAATCTGTTGCGTCGCTAAGTGTATGCACCATAAGGTTAGTGGAGACTAGCCAGAATACGCAGAGCGCACCGTCAAGGACTTGCACAGTCGCCGTCAAACTCTCATCATGTGACAGTTTTTCCAGCCTTTTCAGTGCATCTTCGATATCTGTCCTTCCCACTAGTCGCTTTAGGTATCTCTCTGAGAGTGATCAGTCAAGTGAGAAATCCGCCTAGGGACAGACTCACTCGCCCATCGTTGCTTGATCTCCTTTGTCGCGATAGCAAGGATTCCGAGAATCTCGACCATTATCTTTATGATCAAATCCTTCATCGCCTCTGTCAGTCGCACTTTAACATAGGTCTCGAGACGTTCGAAAAAGATTTCGATCCGGTCGAAGAGATCGATGAGCGCTTCTTGGCTCGCCTCCACATTCTTAGCTGCCTGAGAGCTACGGGTTCAGAATTGTCTGCAACAATGAAGAAAATCACGCACTATTAGAAAGACACCGATTCCTGCAAAAATAACTTTCGCCGGTGAGAAAACCTGCGATCTCTGTGTTAAATGGAAGATCATTGGCGAGTTAACTCCTAGAGATGTACCATGCCAACACCCTCGCCAAGTGCTGCAGAAAATCCACAAAGGACGGTAACAGTGGCATTGAGCCACTGTCTAGACCTCCCGCCATCACTCTGAGACTGGATGAATTGTTGAATATTGTATTGCTGGTTAAGTACGTCGAGGATAGAGCTAGGAGACTCGCAAGTCTGGAGCTGGGCGGTGAGATGATGTGTAAGAAGGTCTTCCTTCGTCTTCCTTTTATAGTTGTTCAAGGCAGCGACGAAAATAGGCCGGAAATTGGAAGAGGATGCTGAGGCAATCGGGAGGGGAGTGTAAGACATAGTAGCAGTGGGGAGGAGCTGGTTTTCACAGGGGATATTTGGTAGGTGATGAGGCAAAGAAGGCTGTGGTTTGGCAGGTCCGTGCGTACTGCCTCGTGTAGATACAATAGTCCCACGAAGATACGCTGGGATGACCAGATATGGATGATAGGCGCGCAATGCGGAATGATAGCGTTCAAAATGAGTGACACACAAGTATAGACCCAACGTGATGTCAGTCAAGATAGGCGTGAATTCATGGAGGAGGAATGTTAGCCAACGCCGAGGAGATCTAATGAAATGAGCATTGTCTTTGTGGCACGCTCTTGGCCGTATATATCTTATCGTGATACACCGGAGATGGTAGTACTAGAGCAGATTAGGGCTATGGGGCCAATGAGCCAGCCATGATATTATAGGGCCCACTGGTATGTTATTTTGTCAGATGGCTCGCGGAGGGTCAGATTGTTGTCGCGAGGTGGGCCGTGAGTCTCTCAGGCTGGCAGTGCCGTGCACGTGCAATATTTGAGCCGAAGGCCGGGCTCGCATAATGCGGTGACTTGCCAGGGCACCCGGGCCTTTGGGCCTAACTGGCTTGGTGATGCAGAGATTCTATCTCGTCCTCTCTCCTGTTGTCATTCACTGTTCATTCGTATGAGATAGATGTCGCTTCTATCTCCGCATCCATCAAGGTTTCGGTGCCAACACCAGTGTTCGATGTCTTTACCACTCTGACGAGTCGGTAAGCCCCCTACATGGCTGCCAATATGGCGGTGGAAAAGAACGGTGATTAGGTCAGTCAATGCGTACAGTTTTCCATCCGTTCTTCTGAATTGGTTCTCGGAGTGTGGTTGCGCCAACTGACGATGCGTTCGTACTGTCCGAGAATGGCGTGCGGCCTTATGGGGAGGTCACACATGCACGTTGAGACGCTGCAAGTGAGAGTCAAGGGCTTCATGAGTCCTTAAGAAGACCTGATCCCAATACCCTTATCGACTCGCTTCTATCGGTACTTTTACTTGGCGTACACTGTTCAACGTTGTCAGCACAATACATCCGCGCAATACAGCCCTTTTTTCTTATCCACTGTTCTCATTCACGGCTCCATGCCTTGCGGCATCTTATCAACGATTCCTGCAAACTAGTTCCGGCTGCTCTGGGCTATATCCTCGATCCTTAACGGGAACCGTCCTCGGGAAGCGGAGTCGAGTGTTTCAAGTGACGGAGTATCACCTCAAGCATGCGTCAGACCATAACGCTGGTGGGCTGCTTGGTGTCGTCAAGCGACCGGAAATGAGGCACGAGGAGCGCATAGAAGAGCTTTGAGGCATACTGCGGTGTACGCCTGATGGATTGCAATGGTCCTTTGTCTTGCACGGGCTCATCAAAGATGAGATGCAACGTATATATGATTGATAGCGTATGGTAGGATCGCTTTACAATCTCTACAGGGCGCAAGCACCCATCTTCGCCACTGGGGGCTGTTTGATGATCCCTTTTGGAACCTCAGTTCGATAACTCTATAGTGTACTCAAACCCCCGCCACACTCACCCTGAGCCCGCTCCTGCCACTGCCCGAGCTGTAGACCACTATGGGCATGCTGCCACGTATCCGCAAGTGACGCATGAGTCAGCTTTCCACCTTGCGGAGCGTCTCCTCAGCGATGGCCCTGGCAAAGGGGTGGCGTCCCGTGCAGTCACTTACGAGCTGTAAGCCGTTTCGCTCGGAACGAGCCACTTTGGAGCGCCCGTGACACCAATCCAAGGCGTCCTTCAAGTTCCGTTCGGCGGCTTGTCTTTCAGCTTCAACGACGCGATCCGAAACCTCCCTCGTCGGAGAGCTGCGTAACAGAAACTCGAAAGAAGACTAGTTCAGTGCGCCTTCCCTTTTTTTTACCTCTACTTTCCCCATGCTTCTAGTCGGTCGATATGTATATTTACTCGAACGTCCCCGCTCTTCAATACTACTCATACCCGGCCATTCCCCTTCTCTAGATGTGTCTTAGGCTCCTCCCCTTGACCCGACCGACGTTGCTCGACGCCACGAAAGCCATTGGACCTCTCTTCTTCCATAGTCTCAATCCGAAACCATGCGCTCAGTGTCCTGTACGCTCCCTACATCGCCGCATTTTCTGACAGACCGCCTCGTTCCCTACATTACCAACCTTACTCCCCACCCTCCATCCCTTTCTCGACCTTATTTCCAGTCTCACTGCGGACAATATTGACGCGCTCTCATGTATATGAACTACGGTAGGAACCAGAGGGGCAGTGGAATTTCATCTGACTTCCCTTGTGTTCTCGAAACATCTCTGCGTGATTTCCTTCTTTTCTCTGCTTCCCTCTCTTTGGTTCTCGCCGCGTTAATCCGTGCTATCGCGCCGTCACACCCCCGAGGTCGAACGACCGGGATCTCTCTTCCTCTCTTTTATCCTCGAACTCGTGCGCGTGCATCTTCGCACCCTTCAGAGTGCATGGAAAATGGTAAGGAACATTGGAGACGGCGTGATCCTGGTGGACAAGAGAGGGTATGAAGATAGTTTAAAAGTTGAAAGGAGTGAAGCGGTTCAGTGAAGAGGTGCAACCCTTCTTTTTAATTATTCTCGTCGCTGACGACTTATCTGTCTCCGTGAGCTGGCGAACAGGCGACCAACGACTCACGAAGTCTACTCGGATTCCCGTTCCATGCATCCGCCTCCGTCTTCACCACCGCCATCATCTCTAGATAGTACTTCTTGTTCTCCCTCCAAATACTAGCCACAGCGAAGAAGTCCTTGCCGACATCTGCGCACATCTTCGACATACTAGTACGCCAGTCGACTTGAAGGCTTCCGATTGATCCATCATCACGATCTCGGGCTAAACGTGTTGGACAGCGTACAATCAGCATCCGCCGCGGACGAAATGGCGCCGTCCCTGAAAGAGATGAAAGCTGTGCGACCGAGGAAGATGTTCAGCGCACCAGCAGATATTAGTTGACGAGCGCCACCGATAACTCGCTAATTGGTGGGCGTATTCAGTGGCCGCCGCGCCCGATCAGTGTCCCGGCCACAGTTGGGGAGAAGCGAAAGAGAGAGGCCGACAAGCAGACGAATGAGGGCGTGTAGGTGAGCAGGCATCGTTCGATGGGCCTCATCCCCCGCTCAGCGGGTGCGTCCTTCCACTCTGCGATCAGCAGTTTCTTATCCCCAACTCAGTCTCAGAGCCAGTGCCAGCTAGAAGCAGATCCTTTCAACCTATGTAGTGTGCGATTGTGGTTAATAAGCGCTGTGAATGAAACAATGCATCGCTCACATGGGAAACAGACGCCGAGCAAGGACCTGACGGGTCATTACTTTCCACGCCTCATCAGGCCCCTGTAGCTGTCGTCGAATCGCTGGAGGAAGAAGAGGAGGCGCTCCTGCTGCACCCCTACGAAGGCGACATTTGGGAAACCTCCGTCCACAACTTGAACTTCGAATTCTGTAGTGGCGATTATATAATCTGTCAAATATTGATCGCGCTCTTACCCCCCAATAAAGGCAATCTAGTCAATTATCGATGTATTACCAGGGTCTACAATAATGCTATAACTCGTATTTCTTAGCTAAACTTTTCAGTAAATGTCGCAGCGGTGACGGGGTTAGTTATCCTTGATGATCCTCAGTCGTCGTTGTCGCCCCGGTCGTTTTGGTCCCATCCTGGTCGCAGCTCGCGTCATAGTCACCATCGTAGTCCCAGTCATGGCCGCTGTTATCGCCAGGGTCGTGGTCGCGTCATAGTCGCCGTCCGGGTCATCATCGTGTCGTAGCCAAAGCAAGGTTCGTGTCGTGGTCGTCACGGTGCCAGGATATGCTCGTGGTCGTGGTGGCCATGGTCCCAGTAGTGGTGGTCTTATGGGCCCGGTTGCTGTGGTTGCCATTGTAGCCATGTTGGCGTGGCTGTCCTCCCACATCAAGGTGGTTGTGATGATCACGGAAGCCGCGGTCCTGGTGGTCTTGGTCCTAGTCTGGTCCTGATCTAAATCCTGGTCGTCGATTGTTCCCAAGTCGAAACAGGGCAAAGATGGCCCCTTTCCAGGCACACCCGCGACACACGGCATTGGGGTCATTCATATCACAAGCCAGTCTGAAGTTGAGGTGGACCCAGGATGGTCCGAGTCTCGTGCCACGCTCATGGGGCGTGTGTCATGGCTATCGTTGACGTTGCCGGCCGCCCATAAGCTGAGATGCTCGCAACGCAGCGCGCTCGTCATCACAGTCGTCAATGGCCAACCTGGGGCCGAGGCGGGGTGGGGATGGCCGCAAACGCCACTCATCAGTCATCCTCACTGTCGGCAAGCGGTCTGTGCGCATGGAGGGAGAGAGGAGGGAGGCCGCATGTATGCTGCGTCTTGTTGAGGAGGCCCGTGGCACCCTGTATGGACGGAGATAACTTAGCGAAAAAAAAAAAGAAAACAGTGGTACTCACATTTTATCCTACTTCCCAGAACAATACCTTTATCCCTCCTGAGGCTACCACGGATTGAGGGGTTGAGAGTTGGGGCGCTGTTGAAGCCCGAGGAAAGGTAGCTGTTCGGTGACGATGGCCATGAGGTGAGTGGGGGAGCCGAGGTCGAGCTGCTAGCCCGCGAAGAGCGAAGAAAGAGAAGACCCGCAGCGACGGTGGCGACGGGACTTACTTGGTATGCTCACCAGGGAAATAGGCCATCGATGGAGTGGTGAATCGAGGAAGACAACGCGCAGGTGTACGCTAGACGAGGAGCTACGCTACTTGGACAACTTAGCTAAAGAAGAATTGCTTTTACAGTATACACTGCCGTCGGCTCGGCTCGCGCGGGCGCGGGCAGAAGGGATTCTTTGCGCACGGTGGCAGTGGGGGTATCCCCGGGGGTATTCATGGGCGCTAGGGCTATTGAAGGCGACGAAAAGGATGAGGACGGAGGGAGATAATCGCAGCAGGCCCTCACCGCTAGCTGCTGGTAGTACGCGGTGATGATGATGTCGAATAATAATGACACAACCTACCGTTTGTTTTCTGATAACTCTCTGTTTGTGTTTCCCCCATTTTGTCATTTGTGCCCCTGGTTGGGCTTGTCGAACTTGAACTGATCTGAGTGGTGGTGGCTGCCTCCGACGCTTCCGGTCAGACCTTCCCTTTGTGCCGTCATGACTGCACCCGCCCTCCGAATCCATGGGAATGTGTAGATCGAGCGCGCACACTGGCAGATGAACCCGGGCCGAGACCTTGAATGCGGTTCTCTCGGGCCGGTACTCCGGCATAATTAGTTTCTCCTTCAAGTTTCCTGCTAAATATTCGATTCAAGCCCCTAAACCTCCCTAATTCGATTGCTTCAGAACTTGCGGCACTGCTGATTCTATAATGAACGCCGCGGCGGGCTATCCATATGCTTCTGACCACGACCCTGAGGGAATATGGACACATGGGGACGCTGGGATGATGTGGGATCGTCGTCATACGAACGGTGGTAGCCACCTCTTTCCCCTTCTCCATTTCTTTTTCTTCGTTACTGCAGTTCATCATGTAATAAACTCCTTTGGCCAAGTCAGGGAGGCAAACAAAGAAGTTGCGTTCCTGCTGCTTTCCCCGCATGTTCACACCCTCAGCACGCTCCAGCCATTCGTCTCCAGAAATGGGCTTGTCGTGACTCCCATGCCTACTCTTATGGATGGTGTCTCTGTCACGGAGGGGCTGTGCCCAACTCCCTGCGAGGTGGTGCATATATTTCACCTGCCGCCCGAGACCTTGCTCGACCCCGAGCTGGCGAGCAAGGAGATACTCGTGCCGTTGGGCAGCGAGGATGGTCTGTACAAGGAAGAAGTAGTCTTGGTTCGCTGTGTCTGTGCCTCGCGTTACCTGCCTTTCTCACTGTCATTTGTATACCCAGACTCAAGAATGTACCGACGGAACTTCACAGACGCATCCTGCCTTCGTAGTACGTACCGCATACACCGCTTGTGGAGCGCTGAATCGACAGTGAAAGGCGTGACGGCGTACATTCCAGTACGCCTTCATTTCCTTACCCTTTTCTGCTATTGGCTGGTTGATCAGTTATTGCTCGAACTAGCTTGTGACTGTGTGGGTTGCGTACGCGCGAGACTGTATTTCAGTGGTGCGAGGCATGCCAATTGAAAACTTATGCCGAGATCCAACAAGCTATGCATGTGGTAGCCGCTCTTCACAGCCACCGCCGCCGCCTGGACCTGTTGTGCCGACGATAACTGTCAGTGCATGATAGCGACTTTGTCGTTGGGTTGTTCCTCGTAGACCTACAGTACAGCAATAGAGTAACGAGCCTATAGCATTTCTCACATTCGTGGGTGTGCAGCGGTGCGTAACCATACAGGTGATCACATATGACCTAGGAAGATTGCAGCGATCAGTGAAGACCTGCATTACCGCAGCGCGCAAGACAGAATGGGCTATCGACGTTATGGAATCAATTTGTATACAGTAACATTTTTTGGGCATCCCCGACTCTTACTTGAAAGGTTATCCATCCGGGTATCCTGCAGTTATCGATCAGCTCTACCGATTTCTTAGAAGAGGGGGAATGTGTAGGTGTGTCTTTCAGACAGGGTATTCTATACCGCGGCGATTCCTGCCAATCTTCGAATGGCCGATTCATGACCTCCTGGCGCTTTTGCTTCGGTTTGGATACACTCCTGGGTCTCTTGATTCATACAGTATCTCGAGAGTTTCATTTTCCCCGAGCTTCGCCCCTCTCCTGCGCGTTTTGTTTCTCTGTCAGTCTATTCGTTCCCTCTGGTTCCTGCGTGGCCTACTGGCAACTGTACAGTTGGCACATAGTTGGTTTCTCCCTCTCGTCTTTCCGAGTTTGTTCGCAATCTGCGGCTAATTGTTGCCCTGAATCTGTGAGCCCACCACTAGATCAGCCAATATTCATGTACAGCATTGTGGCGTGTAGTAATACAACACATGACGGAAGACGACATCGGATCCCTATCCTCAAGTACCCGTAGAATAGACCTGTAAACGCTACAACGCACTCTCAGTTTGTGGTGTGCTCTGACAGCAGTTTCATCATCTCGTCATGTTCGGTTTCCTCCGCAACCTGGAATGCGGTCCTGCCCTTGTCATCCTCCGCCCCTGTATCCGCGCCATGCTCGAGCAACGCGCGGGCGACTGCGAGCATCTTCTCGGGTGCACCCCAGTTCTCGGTGCGTGATGAGGTCAGATGTAACGGGGTCGAGCCATCCTTATCCCGCGCGTTCACATCTACACCGTGGGCAAGCAATAACCGAGCAACATTCGGGTGACCATAGTTCGATGCATAGTGTAATGGCGTCCTGTCCTCGTTGCCCTGAGCTTTGGGGTCCACATCGTTCTGTAGTAGTATCCGAGCCGCGTCGAGTTGTCCTCCCCAAGCTGCATAATGCAGCGCATTCCAGTCCTCTTTCTGAAGCACATTCGCATCCGCACCATGGCTGAGTAGCCACTGCATAATTTCAAGGTCTCCCGAACACGATATGGCATGCAGTGGAGTACTTTCCACATGGCCTCGAGGGTCCACGGTTGCACCGTGTTGATAGAGTAATTGTGCAACACGGAAGTGTTTCCCCGCCAATGCCGCCACCAGTGGTGTCGCATAATAGCCGCCACGGATGTTTACATCTTGTAGATGCTCGACAACAAGGTGCTCTGCCAGGTCATGAAGTCCACAGAGTGCGGCGTAATACAGAGGGGACGCGTTTGATCTCCCGAAAGACCAGGGTGCGAAGCAATAAAGAACAGAATCGTTGCGGGGTTCCGTGTCAATGTCGTGTAATCGCAACCAGGTCAAAAAATGTGGTTTGTTGGGGTTGAAAAGATGTTCCATCGCCTTGCATACGTGTGACGACACATTCTCGAACTGGGCATGGTCGGCCCAGTGTCGAGAGGCATATCCAGCTAAAGGAAAGCGGTCCAAGACGGTGTCATCGATGCTGTCATCATCACTGTCATCGCCAGCATGATAGTCCACTGGCAAGCGCAGCAGGACACCTAAGCAAGATTGTGCGAGGATCGTGTGCGCAGGCTCCATGGATATATGATACCGTGAGACATCTCCACTTGAATCAGCGAGGCGAGGTGAAGTCAAGAATTCCTTTACCGAGAAGTGCGAAAATTGCACAACTCGTGAATCACCAGTGTCGACGATGGCGATAAAACTGGAACATGCTGCTTGAAGAGCTTCTTCTTGATCCTCCCACCGCCAGTCAGGGTTCAACTTCGGGATCCCATCAGCACCTTCAAAGTCAACCGCGAGGACTTCTGCGAGCTCCTCGACACGAAGTGGCCGGATGGACACCACAAGGCATTGCAGCAGACGGTAAACGTCTTTTTGGTTCGCCTCATCGATTTCCCTCAGCACTCGCTGATATGTTTCATCGAGAGATTTTGGCAATTCGTTGAGGACATTCTCAACGTTGCGTGCAAGACATCTTCGCAGCATATCCAACTGACACACAACCCATCGAAACCTAACAGATGGTGTGAGAAAGTGTTACGAACGTAGAATGACACCCGCACATTCCATTGGCTCTTTCGGAGAGCGTCTTGACGACCAAGTCTTTAACATCCTGTCTCCACTTCTCCATCACTGGCTCCTTGTCCGAATAAATGACATAGTTAACGTAATTGGCGATATCTTGCTTCTGGCCGTCTTGGTCATGCAGCGACACCTTGAAACATGACAATTTTCCGAGGACGACCTTGATATCATACTCTGGGCGACTTGTTGCACAAAGATGTAAGTTTGGAATGGAGAGGTCGGCGAGCTCCTTCACAACCTCCAAGACCTTTTGACGCGAGGGTGGCACTCCAGGCACCTTCGAAGTGTTGGGGCTTTCATCGAGAGCATCGATGATAAGATAGATTGGGACTTGTCCCAGAACTGTAAGCATGCTCTTTAGGCATTGTAAGAGTGTGCCCTCACTGGGCTGATTTGAATCATTATCGTGTGTGGAATACGCGTCGAAAAGAATTTTGGAGGCAGGATCGGATCGAGCGCAGAGCTGGACGAGGAAGGAAGATAGTAAAGCACGCGCATCCTGCTTTGCTGCATCCTTAAAGTCAAAGAAAAAATAAGCTACGTTGGATGGCCCGGCATTGGAGAGATCATGCAGATCGTGGATGATTGTGGAGCTCGTCGAAAATATGAGTTGCAGGAAATATGATCAGCGGAGTAGTGACGTACCTAAGGATACTTTTCCCCGAGCCGGCTATCAAGGAGGAAGCATTAGCGATAGATAACGGCTGAAAGTGGAAGAAACGTACGTTTTCCATGAACCCATAACAAGGATTTAGAACCTGAACCTTTCCAAAGCTGGAAGGTACTACTTTGAGTGAACCACCCTGCAGTGCCATCGTGGTGTGCGAGGCGGGCAGTGTTATAGTTGATGGAGGGATCTGGCGGAGAGAGCCATTCTCGAAATTTGGCTCGTAACTGGTCCCCTGTAGTATTTTGAGATCCTAGCCAGCGATAGTCGGATGAGGAGATCACGAACGTTTAAGATCACCGAGATCGTTCCCTATCTGTTGAGTTGCTACCCTTGCTTCCCTTACACCTAGGAACATGATCATTAAGGTCAGCGACCGAGACTAGCCGGAATGCGCCTTGCGCACCATCAACGACCTCTTCCATTCTGTTGTCGACCCTGTCGGCGACTTTCAGGATTTCCACAGTCGCCGTCAGCGCCTCATCATTAGAGAGTTTTTCCAGCCTTTTCAGAGCATCTTCGATATCTGTCCTTCCCACCAGCTTCTTCACATATTTCTCTGGGAATGATCAATCAAAGGACAAATCTGCCTATGGGCCGACTCACTCGCCCATCGTTGTTTGATCTCTTTTGTCGCGATTGCAAGGATTCCGAGAATCTCTACCATAATTTTTATGATCAAGTTCTTCATCGCCTCAGTCGGTCGCACTTCGACGTAGGTCTTGAGCCGTTCGAAAAAGTTTTCGATACGCTCGAAGAGAGCGATGAGCGCGTCTTGGCTTGCACCGACTTCCTTAGCCGCCTGAGATGCCCCAGGGTCAGAGTTGTCTGGACCAATCGAGGAAATTACGCACTATGAGAAAGACACCGATTCCAGAAAAAATAACTTTCGCGGGTGAGAACACCTGCGATGTGGGTGTTAGAGGGTAGATACTTGACGAAACAACGTCTGGATATGTACCAGGCCAATACCTTCGCCGAGTGCTGCAGAAAAGCCACACAGGACATGAACAGTGGCATTTAGCCACTGTTTAGTGCTCCCACTACCGCTCTGAGACTGGATAGATTTTTGCATGTTGTTAAGTATATCGAGAATAGCGCTAGGAGAGTCGCAGGCCTCCAGCTGGGCTGTGAGCTGATCTGTAAGAAGATCGTTCTTCGTCTTCTTTTTATAGTTATCCAGGGCAGCATCGAACATAGCCTGGAAATTGGCAGATGAGGTTGAGGGAGTCGGGAGGGGAATGTGAGACATAAGAGCAATGGGGAGGGGCCGATCTGCACTGAAAGTATTTGTAAGTGATAGGGCAAAGGAGGGCTAGGTCCGCACATACTGCCTCGTGTAGATAGTACAGTTGACTATCTCATACCGCATAAGTGAAAATTATGTAGTACGAGAATTGTCTCTGCGTCCCAACTGACGCTCGTTCCATAAAAGGCTATACACGTGACATTTATGCACTATAGGCCATGCACTATGAGATAGTCAACTGTAGATACAAATAGTCCCACGAAGATATGCCAGATAACCAGATATGGATTATAGGCGCGCAATCCAAATGATAGCAGTCAACGCGATAGACATGAAAACAGAAACCCAGAATGACGCCAGTCGAGATAGACGTGAATTCAGGAAGAAACGGTGCTAGCCATTGCCGATGAGGTTTAGTGGGATCTGCAGTGGCACATGCTGTCCCGGTCTTAGACTCTTAGTAGCACCCGCTCAGTGCGGATATCTTACCTTGATATACCGGAGATGGCAGTCCAGAACAGGAACATAGCTAATAAGTTCGTACGGGATCCATTGGTAATTATATTCTGTGCTTAAGGTAGCTTGTGGAAAATCAACTTCAAGTTGAAACGCCACTGTCAGCGGTCGTTGCCAGCTCAGCTGAGTCAGCTTGAGCCAGAGAGATGGCTCGCATTTACCCGGAGACCCCGGTCCCGCACACGCTTCAACCCCCAAGACGAATAAGGCTTTCTATCCCAAGCCAGTGAGTACGGGCCACATGCAGGATACTGACACCGAATAAATCCTGCTGCCATACCCAATGAGTGGACGTTGACAACTGGGCAGTCTTTACCAATCTGTAAGCCCCTACATTACTGCCAATATGGAAATTAACGGTGATTAGGTCAGTCAATGCGCACAGTTTCCTATGCGTTCTACTGGATTGGTTCTCGTAGTACGGTTGTGCCAACTGACGATGTGTTCGTACTATCCGAGAATAGCGTGGGGCCTTATGGGGATGTCACTCATGCACGTCGAGACTGCTGCAGGTGAGAGTCAAGGTCTCTGCGAGTCCTTACGACTGATCCCAATACCCTTATCGACTCGCTTCTGTCGGCACTTTTACTAGGTGTGCAGTTCAATGTTGTCCTCACAACGCATCCACGCAATACAGCCTTTCTTCTTATCCACTGTCCTCCTTAACGACACCATTCCTTGTGGTATCTCATCAACGATTCTCGCAAATGAGTTCCTGCGGCTCTGAGGCTACATTTTCGATCCCTTCTTGTCTTTAAAGGATGAGTATTACCACAACTACGAATACCTCAGGCCTTATCTCTGCAGACCATGGCTTGACTTTTGAGGGAACCCTCCTCGGGAAGCCTGTCCGGGTCGAGTGTTCTAGGTGACGAGTATTACCATGCGTCAGACCATAACGCTGGTAGGCTGCTTGGTGTCGTCGATCGACTGGAGGAGAGGCACGAGGAGCGCATAAAAGAGCTTTGAGGCATACGGTGGCGCACGGTTGATAGATTGCGGTTGCCCTTTAAATTTGTCCGGCATGGGCTTATCAAAGATGAGAGGGACGTATACGTGATTAATAGCACACGGTAGGATCACTTTACAATCTCTACAGGGCACAAGCACCGATCTTCGCCACCGATGGTTGTTGAATGATCCCTTTTGGAACTGCAGTTCGATAACTCTACTTTATGGTGTACTCAGGCACCTCATGACGCTCACCCTGGGCTCGCTCTTGCCACTGCTTGGGCTGCGGACCGCTGTTAGCGCATCGCGTATCCGCATGCAAATCATACGCCAGCTTTCCACCTTGCGGAGCGTCTCCTCCACAATGGCCTTGGCAAGGGGGAGCGTCTCGTGCAGTCATTTCTGGGTGCACGGACAATGGTAGAAAACAGTGGTGGAGAAGGCGGTGATTCGGGTGGACAAGAGAGGGTATGAGGACAGATTAGAAGATGAAAGGAGTGCCACGATTCAGAGACGAGGTGCGCATCTTCTTCCAATTCTTCGATTCATATTCTCGTTTGCTGGCTACTTATCTGTCTCCAAAAGCTGATGCAGAGGCGTGGAACAACTCACGAAGACTACTCGGATTCCCATTCCATGCATCCACCTCCGCTTTCACTATCGCCATCAATACCTCTTGTCCTCCCTCCAAATACGAACAACTCCAGCCGCTGCGAAGATGTCGTTGCTGGCATCTGCGCACATCTTCGACATGTTGGTGCGCCAATCAAGGCATTCGTCATCACGATCTCGGGCTAAACGCGCTGAACAGCGTACAATCAGCATCTGCCGCGGACGAAATGGCGTCGTCCCTGAAAGAGATGAAAGCTGTGCGACCGAGGAAGATGTTCAACGCACCAGCAGATTTTAGTTGACGGCCTCCCCGCACGAGCCCCACCGATAACTCGCTAATTGGTGCGGGTATTCAGTGGCCGCCGCGCCCGATCAATGTCCCGGCCACAGTTGGGGAGAAGCGAAAGAGGGAGGTCGACAAGCAGACGAATGAGGGCGTGTAGTTGGGCCTGAGCGGGCATATCGCTCGATGGGCCTCATCCCCCACTCAGCGGATGCATCCTTCCACCCTGCGACCAGCAGTTTCTTATCCCCAACTCAGTCTCAGAGCCAGTTCCAGCTAGAGGCAGATCCTTTCAGCCTATGTAGTGTGCGGTTGTGGTTAATAAGCGCTGTGGATGAAACAAAAATACATCGCTCACTTGGGAAGCAGACGCCAAGCAAGGACCTGACGAGCCGTTGCCTTGCACGCCTCATCAGGTCCCTGTAGCTGTCGTCGAATCGCTGGAGGAAGAAGAGGAGGCGCTCCTGCTGCAACCCAACGAAGGCGACATTTGGGAACTTGAAACCTCCGTTTACAACAATTTCGAGTTCTGTAGTGGCGATTATATAATCTATCCAACATCGGTCTCGCCTGGCTTACCCCCCAATGATTTAAAGGCACTCTTCAATTATCGATGTATTATCCAGTGACAACAGTACTACAACTCGTATTTCTCAGCTAAATTTTCATCGTCAGTACTAAATTCAGTAAAATGTTGCGGCGGTGGTGGGGGTCGCGGTCCTAGTTATCCTTGATGATCCGAGTCCTCAGCGGCCAGTCATCGTTGCTGCCACGGTCGTTGTGATCCCAGCGAGGTCGCAGTCGTGGTCGCGTCATGGCCACCATCGTAGTCACTGTCATGGCCGCTGTCATCGCTAGGGTCGTGGTCGCGTCATAGTCGCAGTCCGGGTCGTCATCATCGTGTCGTAGCAAAAGTAAGGTTCGTGTCGTGGTCGTGCTAGGACGTGCTCGTGGTTGTGGTGGTCTTATGGACTCGGTTGCTGTGGTTGCCATTGTAGTCATATCGGCGTGGCTGTCATCCCACGTCAGGTGGTTGTGGTGATCACGGAAGCCACTGTCCCGGTGGTCTCGGTCCTGGTCTAGTCCTGGTCCAAATCCTGGTCGTGGATTGTTCCCTGGTTGAAACAGTGCAGAGATGGCCCCTTTCCGTGCACACCCATGACACATGACATTGGGGATCATCCACATCACAAGTCAGTCTGAAGTTGAGGTGGACCCAGGATGGCCCCGTGCCACGCTCATGGGGCGAGTGTCATGACTGTCGTTGACGTTGCCGGCCGCCCACAAGCTGAGATGCTCGCAACGCAGCGCGCTCATCATCACAGTCGTCAATGACCAACCTGAGGCCGAGGCGGTGGGGATGGCCGCAAACGCCACGCATCCTCACTGTCGGCAAGCAGTCTGTGCGAATGGAGGGAGAGGGAGGCCGCATGTATGCTGCTTCTTGTTGAGGAGGCCCGTGACACCCTGTATGGGCGGAGAGAACTTAGCGGAAAAAAATAAAACAGTGGTACTCACATTTTACCCTACTTCCCAGAACAACACTTTTATCCCTCTTGAGGCTACCACAGATTGAGGGGTTAAGAGTTGAGTTAAAGCCCGAGGAAAGGTGGCTGTTCGGTGACGATGATCATGAGGTGAGTGGATGAGAGTGGGGGAGCTGAGGTCGAACTGCGAGCCTGCGAAGAGCGAAGAGAGGGAAGACCCGCAGCAACGGTAGCGGCGAGACTTACTCGGTATGCTCACCAGGGAAATAGATAGGCCATCGATGGTGAGTGGTGAATCGAGCAAGACAAGGCGCATGTGTACGCTAGATGAGCTACGCCACTTGGACAACGGAGCTGATCATGAAGAAGATTTGTTTGTACTGTACAGTATAGACTGTCGTCGGCCCGGCTAGCTCGGGCGAGGGATTCCTTGCGCACGGTAGCAATGAGGGTATCCACGTATTCATGGGCGCTAGGGATGACGACGGAGGGGAGATAATCGCAGGAGGGCCTCACCGAACAACAAGAGGACGTGCTGCTGGTAGTACGCAGTGATAGTCCCCATATCTTTGGGGATATTATTTGTTTTTGTCGTGAGTGGTGGCTGCCTCCGACTAGAGTCTCTGTTTCGGCGCTTTCGGTCAGACATCCCTTTGTACCATCATGACTGCACCCGATCAGCCCTTGTCACACTCCGGGTCCACGGGAATGTGTAGAGCGAGTGCGCTCACTGGCCCGGGCACACGGACCCGAGACCTCGAACGTTCTCTCGGGCCGGTACTCCGGCATAATTAGTTTCTCCTTCAAGTTCGATTCCTGCCAAATCTGAACTTTGAACTTCCATTCAAGCCCCTAAACCTCCCTACTTTGATTGCTTCAGAACTCGCGGCACTGTTGATTCTATAATGAACGCCGCAGCAGACTATCCATATGCTTCTGACCACGACCCAGAGGGAATATGGACACATGGAGATGCTGGGATCGTCATACGAATGGTGGTAGCCTCCTCTTTCCCCTTCTCCATTTCTTTTCCTTCGTCACGGCAGATTCATCATGTAATAACTTCCTTTGGCCAAATCAGGGAGGCAAACAAAGAAGCTGTGTTCCTGCTGCGTTCCTGCTGCCTTCCCCGCATGTTCACAGCATCGGCAAACTATGCATAAACTTTTCAACTTTTCGACTTATTTTGTACATTGCAAGTAAATAAGTGAAAAAGCAAAAAAGTTCACATTATGATTGTACCGAAATGGCTTTAAGTTAAAAAGTGGATAAAGTGGAAGGAGTTACACGGGTATTGGTAACACCGCGGTTTTACGGTTTTTTCTGACACCCTCGCCTCAAGGCCCTCAAGTACAAGTCAGGGAAATTTCCCCACCACTACCCCCCTCTCTCGCTCCAAATGTGAGACAGAGAGGGATTTTCGTCTATCGACGCCGCCAACACCCTCACGAGAGGCGGCATTCCTCTCGTTTTCGAACCGTTGCCCCTCCCTCGCGACAAATGCAAGATAGAGAGGGTTCTGTCTGTTTTCCATCTGGCCAACCCCCACTCTTGCTGCAAACACGAGACCGATTTGAACAGAAGGGTTGGGCTCTAGCTATGTTTTTCTTTTTTTTGTAGTTTTCTTCCCTGCTAAAGTCTTTGACGATGATCATATCACCCACGCACCCCCACTGGCACATTCCCCGTGTGCCTGCACGCCGCCCATGTGCCTGCACGCCGCCCGTGTGCCTGCACGCCGCCCGTGTGCCTGCACGCCGCCCGTGTGCCTGCACGCCGCCCGTGTGCCCGCACATCACTCGCATGCATGCACATCGCCCGTGCCCGGTTGCCCACCACGCACCCCGCCCGCATTTACGCACACTGCCGAGACCACTCACGCAGCCCCCGTATGCCGGATTATGTTAATAAATACAATAGGATAAATATCTTGTACTTTATGTTTTATGAATAATACTATCTTTAGCCCCCTCCCCCCTCCCTCGCTTCAACTGTGAGTTGGAGGGGCTGGACCACGCTGCATACCGCCACGCAGCCGCGATACCGCCATGCCACCTCGCCCGCCCGCACGCACGCACACCGATAGAGTCATCTGAGAAGCCGCTCTTTCATGGCTCATCTGCGGCTGTGGCGATATACAAGGCTCGTGGGAATATTTCGGAGGAGAATGAGGATGGCTTTGGGGGTGGCACAGAGGAGGACATTGGGCGTGCATTGGTAATGATGCACGCGGAGCATATAGTACCAGGGCACCGATCTGCAGCTTGAGGGCTCAGAGTGAAGAGGTGCCCCAGAACTTCGTTGATAAGGTCTATCATGATTCTCTGAAAATGGCCTGCATGCTACTTTCCAACTTTCGGCTTGTTTTGGCTTTTCCACAACTTTTTTCTACTTAATTACTTTCCGGCAACATGACCAAGCAAGCTTTTGGTTGAATCTAGGTTCCTTTTCAACTTACGGACTTTTCATACTTTTTCAGCTCGTACGAGCTAGTACGAGCTAGTACGAGCTCGTACAAGTCAAAAAAAGTTATATGCAGGTTTGCCGATGCACCCTCTGCACGCTCCAATCATTTGTCTCCAGAAATGGGCTTGTCGTGACTCCCATGCCTGCTCTTATGGATGGTGTCTCTGTCACTGAGGGGCTGTGCCCAGCTTCTTGCGAGGTGGCGCATATATTTCACCTGCCGTCCAAGACCTTGCTCGACCCCGAGCTGGCGAGCAAGGAGATACTCGTGCCGTCGGGCAGCGAGGATCGTCTGAAGTAGTCTTGGTTCGTTGTGTCTGTGCCTCGCGTTACCTGCCTTTCTCACTGTCATTTGTATACCCAGACTCAAGAATGTACCGACGGAACTTCACAGACGCATCCTGCCTTCGCAGTACGTACCGCATACACCGCTTGTGGAGCGCTGAATCGACAGTGAAAGGCGTGACGGCGTACATTTCAGTACGCCTTCATTTCTTTACCCTTTCCTGCGATTGGCTGGTTGATCAGTTATTGCTCGAACTAGCTTGTGACTGTGGGTTGCGTACGCGTGAGACAGTATTTCAGCGGTGCGAGGCATGTCAATTGAAAACTTATGCCGAGATCCAACAGGCTATGCATGTGGTAGCCGCTCTTCACAGCCACCGCCGCCGCCTGGACCTGTTGTGCCGACAACAACTGTCAGTGCATGATAGCGACTTTGTCGTTGGGTTGTTCCTCGTAGACGTACAGTACAGCAATAGAGTAACGAGCCTATAGCATTTCTCACATTCGTGGGTGTGCAGCGGTGCATAATCATACAGGTGATCGCATATGACCTAGGAAGATTGCAGCGATCAGTGAAGACCTGCATGACCGCAGCGCGCAAGACAGAATGGGCTATCGACGTTATGGAATCAATTTGTATACAGTAACATTTTTTGGGCATCCCCGACTCTTGCTTGAAAGGTTATCCTTCCGGGTATCCTGCAGTTATCGATCGGCTCTACCGATTTCTTAGAAGAGGGGGAATGTGTAGGTGTGTCTTTCAGACAGGATATTCTATGCCGCGGCGATTCCTGCCAATCTTCGAATGGCCGATTCATGACCTCCTGGCGCTTTTGCTTCGGTTTGGATACACTTTTGAGTCTTGTTGCCCTGAATTTGTGAGCCCACCACTAGATCAGCCAATATTCATGTACAGTATTGTGGCGTGTAGTAATACAACACATGACGGAAGACGACATCGGATCCCTATCCTCAAGTACCCGTAGAGTAGACCTGTAAACGCTACAACGCACTCTCAGTTTGTGGTGTGCTCTGACAGCAGTTTCATCATCTCGTCATGTCCTGTTTCCTCCGCAACCTGGAATGCGGTCCTGCCCTTGTCATCCTCCACCCCTATATCCACGCCATGCTCGAGGAACGCGCGTGCGACTGCGAGGTCCTTCTCGGGTGCCTTCCAGGTTTCCTTGTGTGAGGCCAGATGTAACGAGGTCGAGCCATGCTTATCCCGCGCGTTCACATCTACACCGTGGGCAAGCAATAACCAAGCAACATTCGGGTGACCATTTGTTGATGCATCGTGTAATGGAGTCCTGCCCTTGTTGTCCTGAGCTTTGGGGTCCACATTATTCTGTAGTAGTATCCGAGCCGCGTCGAGTTGTCCTCTGCAAGCTGCATAATGCAGCGCGTTCGAGTCGTCTTGCGCAAGCACATTCGCATCCGCACCATGGCTGAGAAGCCAGTGCATAATTTCAAGGTCTCCCTGATACGATACTGCATGCAGTGGAGTGTATTCGAAATTGCCTCGAGGGTCCACGGTTCCACCGCATTGATAGAGTAATTGTGCAACATGGAAGTGTTCCCCCGCCAATGCTGCCACCAGTGGGGTCACGTAATAGCCGCCGCGGATGTTCACATCTTGTAGATGTTTGACAACAAGGTGCTTTACCAGGTCATGAAATCCACAGAGTGCGGCGTAATACAGAGGGGACGTGTTTAATCGCTTGGAAGACACGGGTGCAAACCGATAAAAAACAAAATCGCTTTTGGGTTCCGTGTCTATGTCGTATAATCGCAACCAGGTCAAAAAATGTGGTTTGTTGGGGTTAAAAAGATGTTCCATCGCTTTGCATACGTGTGACGACACATTCTCGAACTGGGCATGGTCGGCCCAGTGTCGAGCAGCATATCCAGCCAAAGGGAGGCCATCCAAGGCGGCGTCATCGATACTGTCGTTGTCAGCACGATAGTCCACTGGCATGCGCAGCAGGACACCTATGCATGATTGTGTGAGGATCGTGTGTGCAGGCTCCATGGATATGTGATATCGTGAGACATCCCCACTTGAATCAGCGAGGCGAGGTGAGGTGAGGAATTCCTTTACCGAGAAGTGCGAAAATTGCACAACGCGTGAATCACCAGTGTCGACAATGGCGATCAAACTGGAACATGCTGCCTGAAGGGCTTCTTCTTGGTCCTCCCACCGCCAGTCTGGGTTCAACTTCGGGATCCCATCAGCACCATCAAAGTCAACCGCGAGGACTTCTGCGAGCTCCTCGACACGAAGTGGCCGGATAGACACCACGAGGCATTGCAGCAGACGATAAACGTCTCTTTGATTCGTCTCGTTGATTTCCCTCAGCACTCGCTGATATGTTTCGTCGAGGGATGTTGGCAGTTCGCTGAGGACACTCTCAACATTGCGTGCGAGACATCCTCGGAGCCTTTCCAGCTGACACACCACCCATCGAAACCTGATGAATGGTGTGAAAAGGTATTACGAACATAGAGCGACACCCGTACATTCCATCGGCTTTTTCGGAGAGTGCCTTGATGACCGAGTCTTTAACGTCTTGTCTCCACTTCCTCATCACTGGCTCCTTGTCCGAATAAACGACAGAGCGGACGTAATTAGCGATATCTTTTTTCTGGCCGTCTTGGTCGTGAAGAGACACCTTGAAACATGCCAATCGTTCAAGGACATCCTTGATATCGAACTCGGGGCGACTTGTTATACAAACGTGTAAGTTTGGAGTGCGGAGTTCGACGAGTTCCTTCATAAGCTGTAAGACCTTTTGACGCGAGGGTGGCGCCCCAATCCCCTTTGAACTGTTGGGGCATTCGTCGAGAGCGTCGATGATAAGATAGATTGGGACTTGTCCTAGAACCGTAAACATGCTTTTGAAGCATTGTGAAAGTGCGCTCTCACTGGGTTGCTGTTTACCACGATCGTGTGTAGAATACAAGTCGAAAAGAGTTTCGAAGCAAGTATCGGATTGAGCACAGAGCTGAACGATGAGAGAAGATAGTAGAGCACGGGTATCTTGCTTTGCTGCGTCCTTGAAATCGAAGAAGAAATAGCATACGTAGTGTGGCCGGGCGCTGGAGACACTTTGTAGTAGATCGTGGATGATCGCGGAGCTTGTCAATATTATGAGTTGCATGGAATATAACCAGTCGGAAAGTGATGTACCTAAGGATACTTTTTCCTGAGCCTGCTACCAAGCCAAGGGAGCGCGGCATAAGTAAGAGTAGAGTCGCTGACACAAGAAATTTACGTTTTCCGTGAATCCATAGCAAGGATTCAGAACCCGACACTTTCCAATGCTTGAAGGTATGGCTTTGAGTGAACCATGCCGCAGTGCCATCGTGGAAAGCATCACGGGCAGTGTTATAATTTATGGATGGATCCGGAGGAGAGAGCCATTCTTGAAATTTCTCTCGTAACTGGTCTCCTGTAGTATTCTGAGACCCTAGCCAGCGATAGTCGGATGAGGAGATCACGAACGTTTAAGATCACCGAGATCGTTCCCTATCTGTTGCGTCGCTAAGTGTATGCACCGTAAGGTTAGTGGAGACTAGCAAGAATGAGCAGAGCGCACCGTCAACGACCCTCTCGGTAGCTTCCAGGACTTGCACAGTCGCTGTCAAACACTCATCGTGTGACAATTTCTCCAGCCTTTTCAGCGCATCTTCGATATCCGTCCTTCCCACCAGTTGCTTTATGTATCTCTCTGAGAGTGATCAGTCGAGTGAGAAATCTGCCTAGGGACAGACTCACTCGCCCATCGTTGCTTGATCTCCTTTGTCGCGATAGCAAGGATTCCGAGAATCTCGACCATTATCTTTATGATCAAGTTCTTCATCGCCTCAGTCAGTCGCACTTGAACATAGGTCTCGAGACGTTCGAAAAAGGTTTCGATCCGGTCGAAGAGATCGATGAGCGCGTCTTGGCTCGCTCCGACATTCTTAGCCGTCTAAGAGGTCCGGGGTCAGAATTGTCTGCAACAATGAAGAAAATTACGCACTATTAGAAAGACACCGATTCCTGCAAAAATAACTTTCGCCGGTGAGAAAACCTGCGATCTCTGTGTTAAATGGAAGATCGTTGGCGAGTTAACTCCTAGAGATGTACCATGCCGACACCCTCGCCGAGTGCTGCAGAAAATCCACAAAGGACGGTAACAGTGGCATTGAGCCACTGTCTAGAACCCCCGCCATCACTCTGAGACTGGATGAATTGTTGGATATTGTATTTCTGGTTAAGTACGTCGAGGATAGAGCTAGGAGACTCGCAAGTCTGGAGCTGGGCGGTGAGATGATGTGTAAGAAGGTCTTCCTTTGTCTTCCTTTTATAGTTGTTCAAGGCAGCGACGAAAATAGGCCGGAAATTGGAAGAGGATGCTGAGGCAATCGGGAGGGGAGTGTGAGACATAGTGTCAGTGGGGAGGAGCTGGTTTTCACAGAGGATATTTGGTAGGTGATGAGGCAAAGAATGCTGTGGTACGGCAGGTCTGTGCGTACTGCCTCGTGTAGATACAATAGTCCCACGAAGACACGCTGGGATGACCAGATATGGATGATAGGCGCGCAATGCGGAATGATAGCGTTCAAAGTGAGTGACAAACAAGTATAGACCCAACGTGATGTCAGTCAAGATAGGCGTGAATTCATGGAGGAGGAATGTTACTACAGTGTTCTATGGGTCCTTGAGACACTGAAACTCAATTTCCGACTCACACTTGGAACTTCACATTTTGATCAAAATTAGTTATCTAGGTATCAAATGAATACTATTTAGCAGCTACTGTGTATTTTTTCGAATCTCAAAGTGATGTGGTAAGATATGTGTGAGCAAATCTAATGAGCGGGTCGAAAATCAGCAATTCGGGGACCTTGAGACAGTGTGACAGGCTGTGACATCCTGATCGCATTCATGGATCCTCAGAACTCGATGACGATGATTCGGACCCAGGCTCATCCTCAAACCCTCCAAGTGCACTAGTTGAAGGCTGAGGATCCTTAGGGGGCTGGGGTTTGAGGGGCCGTGTAGGTTTCTTGGGCAAATTCTTCTTCAAAACCCCCTCTGACGTCAATTTTGTGCATTCTTCCTCCCATCGCGTCAAGCTCATGACATGGGCCTCCTTGATCGTGTTCCACTCCAATTCCAACCTAGCCTTCTCAACCTTACTTCTTTCCCTCTTATCCTGCCTCATCTCCTTGTGCCTGGCAGCCTCCTCCTGAGCATCTTGTTCTTCACGAAGAGCAGAGATGCTTTCATGGTGCGTAAGATGTCTCCCTTTCCCCCCGGCAAATACCTTATTCTTCTTCAACTTCCTGTTCTCTTTAGCATGCAGGGTCTCGTTCATCTTCTGAAGTGTCATATCCTGGACCACGAGCATGGCAGAGGTTGCTTCTTCCTGCCTTTCCCTGTACGCGATGACCTCCCTAGCCTTTTGGAGCTCCTCCATAAGTGAGTCAATATGCTTCTTGAGTTCAGCCTTTGACAGATTTGAGGTGTAATAAGGTGTCTTAATGACGTCCCAGTTAGGCTGAGGGAGAAGAGTTAGGGTGGGTGATGTGTGATCTGCCAGTCGGGGGAATGGTGTCGATGAGGTGTACTTAGCACGGGAAATGAGAAATGACCCAGATTGTGTGCCAGCTAGACTGGCTGTCATCATCTGCATACGTTTTGAGGGGGTCTCGGGAGTCAGAAGGGTTGGGCCAACTGCGTGGTATGGCCTTTTCGGTGATGATCGAGGTGTGTGGGTGACATGAAGTGAAGTATGCCTATGTTCTGAGGCATCTGATGCTAATAATGATGGTCCTGGTTCAGCTACTAATGGGGGTGGATGTGCATGCGATGGGGAAGTTTCGAAGGTTGTTGGTTGATAAGATCGGAAGGCTGTGATGATGGCTTGTACGGGGCTCGTATATTTAACTGCGAAGGCTCCTTTGACTGATGTTGCTTCACTAGGTTGCATTTGCTTCTCAGTGATCACTGAGTGGTCAAATGGGTACACTCCAGTGGCTTGGAAAGCGGCCTCAATGGTCTCCTTGGTGAATGCGATTTGGTAAGCCTTGCCAAATAGCCCCGCAAAGTCCGCTTTCGTGACTTTGGCCCGATGGAGTGCCTCGAAATCAATGATGACTTGTTTCCAGATTTCCTTCATCCTCGCAAAGCATACAACATCAAGCCCTTGTAAAGCATGTGTGCAATGTGGTGGGTACCCAAGGATCATAATGTTGTGGTCCCGAGCATATTCTAACAACTCTGGTGTGTAGTGCGAGCTGTGTCTGTCAAGAATTAAGACACGGGTTTGACCCTGTGCCTTGTCATGCGTCTGCTTGTCGAAATCCTTGATCATCCAAAAGAGTGCAACGTCACCATCTGTCCATCCTTTTGGGGAATGGCAGATCCTGTCGTAGAATGGTAAACGCTTTCCCGAGTATACAGTTGCGCAACTTACGAGCATCCCAGAACATTGTCCTGAAACCATGTTTCTTTGAAACCCCGCCCTTTCATGACAATAGTTGGATGTAAGCTAGTACCATCAGCACATATGGTAATTATAGCAGTTGTGTTTTCGCGATCTGCCCCTCCTTGCTTGTGCTGAGTCTTAGTCCCTCTAGCCCCAATAACGTGTTGCTTCCCCTGTCCCCCTGCAGGAAAGCCACTCTCATCCATCCCATAAATGTTCTCTCTTGGTATTCCTGTTTTCACTATTAATTCCTCTACCAGGTCAAACCAATGCTTCACGGCCGCCGGGTTAAGAGCTTGTGCCCTTTGCATGTCAAGGGGTTTACTCCAGTGCGTCTGGAGTTTGTCTTGGTTCCTATCGAGAAATGCGTAGATCCAATCCTTCCCAACTGGTGTGTAATTATGCCCGATCCTCTTTGCCAAAATAGAATTTGCATGAGATTTGACGCTGCTATGTGTGAAGGGGAAGCCTCGATCAGCGGACTTAATAATAAAATCCACAAGAATGTCTTCCTCGGGTTTAAGAAGTTTCTGCTTTTTTTGATTAGCAGTATCCATGCTCTGCTCATCATTGGCAGCTCGTGCAAGTGTGTCTTTATTAATGCCATGATATTCCGCAATAACACGAAGACTGCGGCGCACCTTGGGTTCTTTGAGCAGTTCTTGGCGGTATGCCTTAACCGCTTTCCCAAGGCGTTCCTTGATCCGATCTCGGTTGATTTTCTTCTTCTGACGACCTGAGAGTGCGCGTCCAGGCATCTTTTGACGTCGTAAGGTGGGTTGGACCCAGAGATGGTCGTATGAAATGGCAGCGACCCGTGGGAAGATCAACGGAACTGCCTCCACTAAGCAGCCGCGTCTCATCATTTTTGCTTGGGCGTCACGCTTTTCCCAATCCTTATCGCAGGCTCAATTTTGGAGAAAATGACTTGATCCAAAGGCTGGACTTTTAGGTAGGATACCAAGGTACCCTATCATGTAAAGAAAGTAGATGTATGGGGTGATTCAAATAGTCTCCAGAGCAAATCATTTCACACCTGGCAATAATTGACAAAAATTGGACCTTCTCATAATTCCTACGGCACAGATTTCTTTGCGATAGACATGATTTTTGGACAGAGTCTCGGGCATAGATGTATATACTCCTAAAAATAATTACGACAGGATCGAGTAAAATTTGCAGAAGTTTCCTTATGAGTGTCTCAAGGACCCATAGTGTCTCAAGGACCCATAGAACACTGTAGTAGCCAACGCCGACTCGATCTAATGAAATGAGCAGTGTCTTGTGGCACGCTCTTGGCCGCATATATCTTATCGTGATACACCGGAGATGGTGGTACTAGCGCAGACTAGGGCTATGGGGCCAATGAGCCAGCCAATGGCAGCCATGATATTATAGGATCCACTGGTATGTTATTTTGTCAGATGGCTCGCGGAGGGTCAAATTGTTGTCGCGAGGTGGGCCGTGAGTCTCTCAGGGCTGGCAGTGCCGTGCACGTGCAATATTTGAGCCGAAGGCCGGGCTCGCATAATAAACTGCGGTGACTTGCCAACCTTTGGGTCTAAACTGGCTTGGTGATGCAGAGATTCTATCTCGTCCTCTCTCCTGTTGTCATTCACTGTTCGTTCGTATGAGATAGATGTCACTTCTATCCCCGCATCCGTCAAATTTTCGGTGCTAATACTGGTGTTCGATGTCTTTACCACTCTGACCAGTCGGTAAGCCCCCTACATGGCTGCCAATATGGCGGTGGAAAAGAACGGTGATTAGGTCAGTCAATGCGTACAGTTTTCCATCCGTTCTTCTGAATTGGTTCTCGGAGTGTGGTTGCGCCAACTGACGATGCGTTCGTACTTTCCGAGAATGGCGTGCGGCCTTATTCTAGTCGATCGTTAGGTATATTTACTCGAACGTCCCCGCTCTTCAATACTACTCATACCCAGCCATTCCCCTTCTCTAGATGTGTCTTAGGCTCCTCCCCTTGACCCGACCGACGTTGCTCGACCCCACGAAAGCCATTGGACCCCCCTTCCATACAGTCTCAATCCGAAACCATGCGCTCAATGTCCTATACGCTCCCTACATCGCCGCATTTTCTGACAGACCACCTCGTTCCCTACACTACCAACCTTACTCCCCACCCTCCATCCCTTTCTCGATCTTATTTCCAGCCGAACTGCGGACAATATTGATCCGCTCTCATATATATGAACTACGGTAGGAACCAGAGGGGCAGTGGAATTTCATCTGACTTCCCTTGTGTTCTCGAAATATCTCTGCGTGATTTCCTTCTTTTCTCTGCTTCCCTCTCTTTGGTTCTCGCCGCGTTAATCCGTGCTATCGCGCCGTCACGCCCCCAAGGTCGAACGACCAGGATCTCTCTCTCTTCCTCTCTTTTATCCTCGAACTCGTGCGCGTGCCATCTACGCTCCCTTCAGAGTGCATGGAAAATAGAAGGAGCATTGGAGACGGCGTGATTCTGGTGGACAAGAGAGGGTATGAAGATAGTTTAAAAGTTGAAAAGAGTGAAGCGGTTCAGAGAAGAGGTGCACATCTTTCTAATTCTTCGATTCACATTCTCGTCGCTGACGACTTATCTGTCTCCGTGAACTGGCGAACAGGCGTGCAACGACTCACGAAGTCTATTCGGATTCCCGTTCCATCATGATGCATCCGCCTCCGCTGTCACCACCGCCATCATCTCTAGGTAGTAACCCTTGTCCTCCATCCAAATACTAGCCGCAGCGAAGAAGTCCTTGCCAACATCTGCGCACATCTTCGACATGCTGATACGCCAGTCAAGGCTCCGATTGATTCATCGTCACGATCTTGGGCTAAACGCGTTGGACAGCGTACAATCAGCATCCCTCGCGGACGAAATGGCGCCGTCTCTGAAAGAGATGAAAGCTGTGCGACCGAGGAAGATGTTCAACGCACCAGCAGATATTAGTTGACGGCCTCCCCGCATGAGCTCCACCGATAACTCGTTAATTGGGGCGGGTATTCAGTGGCCGCCGCGTCCGATCAATGTCCCGGCCACAGTTGGGGAGAAGCGAAAGAGGGAGGTCGACAAGCAGACGAATGAGGGCGTGTAGTTGAGCCCGCAGGCATCGTTCGATGGGGCTCATCTCCCGCTCAGCGGATGCGTCCTTCCACTCTGCGATCAGCAGTTTCTTATCCCCAACTCAGTCTCAGAGCCAGTGCCAGCTAGAAGCAGATCCTTTCAACCTATGTAGTGTGAGGTTGTGGTTAATACTAGTAAGCGCTGTGAATGAAACAGAAATGCATCGCTCACTTGGGAAGCAGACGCCGAGCAAGGACCTGACGAGCCGTTGCCTTGCACGCCTCATCAGGTCACTGTAGCTGTCGTTGAATCGCTGGAGGAAGAAGAGGAGGCGCTCCTGCTGCACCCCTATGGAGGCGACATTTGGGAAACCTCTCTACAAGTTCTGTAGTGGTGACTATATAATCTATCGAATATATTGATCCCGCCTGGCTTACCCCCCAATAATTTAAAGGCAATCTAGTCAATGATCGATGTATTATCTAGCGAATACAACACTACAACTCATATTTCTTGGCTAAATTTTCGTCGTTGTTGTACTAAATTCAGTAAATGTCGTGGTGGTGATTGGGGTTGCGGTCCTCGTTATCCTCGACGATCCTCAGTCGTCGTTGCCGCCCCGGTCGTTGCGGTGCCATCGTGGTCGCAGTCATGCTCGTGTCATATCACCATGTAGTCACGTCATGCTGCTGTCATCGCTAGGGTCGTGGTCGCGTCATGGTCGCGGTCTGGGTCGTCATCATCGTGTCGTAGCAAAAGTAAGGTTCGTGTCGTGGTCGTGCTAGGACGTGTTCGTGGTTGTGGTGGTCTTATGGACTCGGTTGCTGTGGTCGCCACTGTAGCCATCTCAGCGTGGCTATCGTCCCACGTCAAGGTGGTTGTGGTGATCACGGAGGTCACGGTCCCCGTGGCTGGTCCGGTCCTGATCCAAATCCTGGTCGTGGATTGTTCCCTGGTTGAAACAGCACAGAGATGGCCACTTTCCATGCACACCCGCGACACACGATATTGGGATCATTCCCATCACAAGCCAGTCTGAAGTTGAGGTGGGCCCAGGATGGCCCCGTGTCGCGCTCATGGGGCGTGTGTCATGGCTGTCGTTGACGTTGGCGGCCGCCCACAAACTGAGATGGTCGCAAAGCAGCGCGCTCATCATCACAGTCGTCAATGGCCAACCTGAGGCCGAGGCAGGGTGGGGATGGCCGCAAGCGCCACGCATCAGTCATCCTCACTGTCGGCCAGCGGTCTGTGCGCATGGAGAGAGAGAGGAGTGAGGCCGCATGTATGCTGCTTCTTGTTGAGGAGGCCCGTGACACCCTGTATGGACGGAGAGAACTTATCGGAAAAAAAAAACAGTGGTACTCACGTTTTATCCTACTTCTCAGAACAACATCTGTATCCCTCCTGGGGCTACCACGGATTGAGGGGTTAAGAGTTGAAGCGCTGTTGAAGCCCAAGAAAGGTGGCTATTCGTGACGATGGTCATGAGGCGGGTTGATGAGAGTGGGGGAGCCGAGGTCGAACTGCTAGCCCGCGAAGAGCGAAGAGAGAGAAGACCCGCAGCGACGATGGCAGCGGGACTTCTCGGTATGCTCACCAGAGAAATTGGCCATCGATAGAGAGTGGTGCATCGAGCAAGACCACGGGCAGGTGTACGCTAGGTGAGGAGCTACGCCACTTTGACAACTTAGTTGAAGGAGAATTGCTTTTACTGTATACACTGCCGTCTTCCCGGCTAGCTCACGCGGGCGCGGGCAGAAGGGATTCCTTGCCCACGGTGGCAGTGGCAGTGTCCTCGTATTCATGGGCGCTGGGGCTATTGAAGGCGGCGAAAGGTGTGAGGACGGAGGGGAGATAATCGGAGCAGGCCCTCGCCGACCGCCGCGAAGAACAACGAGAGCCTGAGGACGTGGTGCTGGTAGTACGCGGTGATGACGATGTCGAATATAAGACACGACCTACCGTCCTTGTTTGGGGTAATTATAACTCCCCATTTTGTCGTCGCGCCCCTGGTTGGGCTTGTCGAAATCTGAGTGGAGGTGGCTGCCTCCGACACTTTCGGTCAGATATCACACCTTGCATCATGACCGCACCCGCATTCAGCATCCCCGACTCAACCCTTGTCACACTCCGAGTCCACGAAAATGTGTAGACCGAGTGCGCTCACTGGCACGGAACCTTGAATACGCTTGTTCTCTGCTAACCAAGTCATAACATCGGGTCGGTACTCCGGCATAATTAAATTCTCCTTCAAGTTTGATTCCTGCCAAATCTGAAATTTGAACTTCGATTCAAGCCCTAAACATGTGGATTTCCTTACTTCCTTCGAACTCGAACTCGTGTTACTCCTGCTTCTAATGGACTATGCATACTCCTGACCACGTGCCCCAGGAACTACGCTCACATTCAGGACAGCCTGAGACTCTTCTACCCAGGATGGGGACGCTGGGATGGTCGGAACCGCGGTAGCCTCCTCCTCACCCTTCCCCATTTATTTTTCCCGTCACGGCCGATTCATCATGTGATGACTTTCTATGGCCAGTTCAGAGAGGCAAACAACGAAGTTGCGTTCCTGCTGTTTTCCCTGTATGCCCACACCCTCTGCACGCTCCAATCATTCGTCTCCAGAAATGAGCTTGTCATACTCCCGTGCTTGCTCTTCTGAATGATGTCTCTATCATGGAGGGGCTGTGCCCAGCTCCCTGCGCGGTGGCGCATATATTTCGCCTGCCGCCCGAGACCGAGCTCGACACCGAGCTGGCGAGCAAGGAGGTACCCGTGCCGTTGGGCAGCGAGGATTGGCTGTACAAGGCGGAAGTAATCGTGGTTTGCTGCGTCTGTGCCTCGCATTTTCTGCCTTTCTCACTGTAATTTGTATTCCCAGACTCAAAATTGTACCGACGGAACCTCAGAGAAGCATCCTCCCCTTCGTATTACGTACCGCATACACCGCATCTGGAGCGCTGCATCGACAGTGAAAGGCGTGACGGCGGACAATTCAGTACGCCTTCTCATTTCCTTGTCCTCTCCAGCGATTGGCTGGTTGATGAGTTATTGCTTGAACTAGCTTGCGACAGTGAGGATTGCGTACGCGCGAGACTGGATTTCAGCGGTGCGAGGCATGCCAATCGAAAAATTATGCCGAGATCCAACGGGCTATGCATGTGGTAGCCGCTCTTTACAGCCACCGCCGCTACCTGGATCCGTTGTGCCGACAATTGTCAGTGCATGATAGCGACTTTGTCGTTGTCCTGTTCTTCATAGACATACAGTACGGCAATAGAGTAACGAGCCTGTAGCATTTCTCACATTCGTGGGTATGCATAATCATACAAGTGACCGTATATGACCTAAGAAGATTGCAACGATCAGCGAGGACCTGCATGACCGCAATGCAGAATGGGCTATCGACATTATGGAATCAATTTATTTACGGTAACATTTTTCAATTGGGGCATGCCCGACTCTTAGTTGAAAGTTATCCTTCCGGGTATCCTGCAGTTATCTGTCAGCTCTGCGGATTTGAAGAGGGGGATGTGCAGGTGTCTTGCGGACAGGATATTCTATACCGCGGCGATTGCTGCCAATCTTCCTCCAATGGTCGATTCATCACCTCCTTTTTGCTTTGGTTTGAATACGCCTCTGAGTCTCTTGGTTCATACGGTACCTTGGGAGTTTCGTTTTCCCCGAGCTGCGTCCTCTCCTGCGCATTTTACTTCTCGTTCGTTCCCTCTGATTCCTGCGTGGCCTCCTGGCAACTGTACTGTACAGTTGGCACATAGTTGGTTTCTGCCTCTCGTCTTTCTGAGTTGGTTCGCAATCCTGAGGGATTCTCCGGCTAATTGTTGCCCTGGATTTGTGAGCCCCCACTGCCAATATTCATGTATTGTACAGTACAGTATTGTGGCGTGTAGTAATAGAAAACATGACGGAAGACGACATCGAATTCCTATCCTCAAGTACCCGTAGAGTAGACCTGTAAATGCTACAAGTTTACAACGCACTCTCAGTTTGTGATGTGCTCTGACAGCAGTTTCATCATCTTGTCATGTCCGGTTTCCTCCGCAACCTGGAATGCGGTCCTGCCCTTGTCATCCTCCACCCCTATATCCGCGCCATGCTCGAGCAACGCGCGGGCGACTGCGAGGATCTTCTCGGGTGCCTCCCGGTTCTCGGTGCGTGATGAGGTCAGATGTAACGGGGTCGAGCCATCCTTATCCCGCGCGTTCACATATACACCGTGGGCAAGCAATAACCGAGTAACATTCGGGTGACCATAGTTCGATGCATAGTGTAATGGCGTCCTGCCCTTGTTGTCCTGAGCTTTGGGGTCCACATCGATCTGTAGTAGTATCCGAGCCGCGTCGAGTTGTCCTCCCCAAGCTGCTGAATGCAGCGCATTCCAGTCGTCTTCCGCAAGCACATTCGCATCCGCACCATGGCTGAGTAGCCACTGCATAATTTCAAGGTCTCCCGATGACGATATGGCATGCAGTGGAGTATTTTCCACAAAGCCTCGAGGGTCCAAGGTTCCACCGTGTTGATAGAGTAATTGTGCAACATGGAAGTGTTTCCCCGCCAACGCTGCCACCAGTGGTGTTACATAATAGCCGCCACGGATGTTCACATCTTGTAGATGCTTGACAACAAGGTGCTCTGCCATGTCATGAAGTCCACAGAGTGCGGCGTAATACAGAGGGGACGCGTTTGATCTGTCGGAAGGGTAGGGTGCAAACTGATAAAGAACAAAATCACCGTGGGGTTCCGTGTCTATGTCGTGTAATCGCAACCAGGTCAAAAAATGTGGTTTGTCGGGGTTGAAAAGAGGTTCCATTGCTTTGAATACGTGTGACGACACATTCTCGAACTGGGCATGGTCGGCCCAGTGTCGAGCGGCATATCCGGCCAGAGGAAAACCGTCCAAGACGGTGTCATCGATGCTGTCATCGTCAGCACGATCGTCCACTGGCAAGCGCAGCAGGACACCTAAGCAAGATTGTGCGAGGATCGTGTGCGCAGGCTCCATGGATATATGATACCGTGAGACATTTCCACTTGAATCAGCGAGGCGAGGTGAGGTCAGGAATTCCTTCACCGAGAAGTGCGAAAATTGCACAACTCGTGAACGACCAGTGTCGACGATGGCGATAAAACTGGAACACGCTGCCTGAAGAGCTTCTTCTTGATCCTCCCACCGCCAGTCAGGGTTCAACTTCGGGATCCCATCAGCATCGTCAAAGTCAACCGCGAGGACTTCTGCAAGCTCCTCGGCACGAAGTGGCCGGATGGACACCACAAGGCATTGCAGCAGACGATAAACGTCTTTTTGGTTCGCCTCATCGATTTCTCTCAGCACTCGCTGATACGTTTCATCGAGAGATTTTGGCAATTCGTTGAGGACATTCTCAACATTGCGTGCAAGACATCTTCGCAGCATATCCAGCTGACACACAACCCATCGAAACCTAACGGATGGTGTGAGAAAGTGTTACGAACGTAGAACGACACCCGCACATTCCATTGGCCCTTTCGGAGAGCGTCTTGACGACCAAGTCTTTAACATCCTGTCTCCACTTCTTCATCACTGACTCCTTATCCGAATGGATCACAGATTGGACGTAATTAGCGATATCTTGCTTCTGGCCGTCTTCGTCGTGGAGAGACACCTTGAAACATGACAATTGTCCAAGGACGACCCTGATATCATACTCTGGGCGGCTTGTTACACAAAGATGTAAGTTTGGAATGGAGAGATCGGCGAGTTCCTTCACAACCTCCAAGACCTTTTGACGGGAGGGCGGCACCCCAGGCACCTTCGAAGTGTTGGGGCTTTCATCGAGAGCATCGATGATAAGATAGATTGGGACTTGTCCCAGAACGGTAAGCATGTTCTTGAGGCATTGTAATAGTGTGCCCTCACTGGGCTGATTTGAACCATTATCGTGTGTGGAATACGCGTCGAAAAGAATTTTGGAGGCAGGATCGGATCGAGCGCAAAGCTGAATGAGGAAAGAAGATAGTAAAACACGGGCATCCTGCTTCGCTATGTCCTTAAAGTCAAAGAAAAAATAAGCTACGTTGGATGGCCCGGCGTTGGAGATATCTTGCAGATCGTGGATGATCGTGGAGCTTGTCGAAAATGTGAATTGCAAGGAATATGACCAGTGGAGTAGTGACGTACCTAAGGATACTTTTTCCCGAGCCGGCTATCAAGGACGAAGTATTAGCGATAGATAACGGCTGAAAGTGGAAGAAACGTGCGTTTTCCATGAATCCATAAAAAGGATCTAGAGCCTGAATTTTTCCAGAGAGCGAAGGTACTACTTCGAGTGAACCACCCCGCAGTGCCATCGTGGTGTGCGAGGCGGGCAGTGTTATAGTTGATGGAAGGATCTGGCGGAGAGAGCCATTCTCGAAATTTCTCTCCTGTGGTATTTTGAGACCCTAGCAAGCGATAGTCGGATGGGGAGATCACGAACGTTTAAGATCACCGAGATCGTTCCCTATCTGTTGCGTCGCTAAGTGTATGCACCATAAGGTTAGTGGAGACTAGCCAGAATACGCAGAGCGCACCGTCAACAACCCTCTCGGTAGCTTCCAGGACTTGCACAGTCGCCGTCAAAGCCTCATCGTGTGACAGTTTTTCTAACCTTTTCAGCGCATCTTCGATATCTGTCCTTCCCACTAGTTGCTTTATATATCTCTCTGAGAGTGATCAGTCGAGTGAGAAATCCGCCTAGGGACAGACTCACTCGCCCATCGTTGCTTGATCTCCTTGGTCGCGATAGCAAGGATTCCGAGAATCTCGACCATTATCTTTATGATCAAATCCTTCATCGCCTCTGTCAGTCGCACTTGAACATAGGTCTCGAGACGTTTGAAAAAGTCTTCGATCCGGTCGAAGAGATCGATGAGTGCGTCTTGGCTCGCATCAACATTCTTAGCCGCCTAAGAGCTCCGGGATCAGAATTGTCTGCAACAATGAAGAAAATTACGCACTATTAGAAAGACACCGATTCCTGCAAAAATAACTTTCGCTGGTGAGAAAACCTGCGATCTCAGTGTTAAAGGGTGGATCGTCGGCGAGTTAACTCCTAGAGATGTACCATGCCGACACCCTCACCGAGTGCTGCAGAAAATCCACAAAGGACAGTAACAGTGGCATTGAGCCACTGTTTAGTGCTCCCACTGTCACTCTGAGACTGAATGAATTGTTGAATATTGTATTGCTGGTTAAGTACGTCGAGGATAGCACTAGGAGACTTGCAAGTCTGGAGCTGGGCGGTGAGCTGATGTGTAAGAAGGTCTTCCTTCGTCTTCCTTTTATAGTTGTTTAGGGCAGCGACGAAAATAGGCCGGAAATTGGAAGAGGATGCTGAGGCAATCGGGAGGGGAGTGTGAGACATAATGGCAGTGGGGAGGAGCTGGTTTTCACAGAGGATATTTGGTAGGTGATGAGGCAAAGAATGCTGTGGTTCGGCAGGTCCGTGCGTTCTGCCTCGTGTAGATACAATAGTCCCACGAAGATATGCTAGGATGACCAGATATGGATGATAGGCGCGCGAGGCAGAATGATAGCGTTCAAAGTGAGTGACACACAAGTATATAGACCCAGCGTGATCATGATGTCAGTCAGGATAGGCGCGAATTCATGAAAAGCAATGTTAGCCAACGCCGACGAGATCTAATGAAATGAGCAGTGTCTTCCAAGTTATGGCACGTTCTCGGCGCATACTATATCGATCTCGATATCTTATCTCGATACACCGGAGATGGCAGTACTAGAGCAGAATAGGGCTATGAGGATAATGAGCCAGCCATAATATTACAGGGTCCACTGGTATGTCATATTGTCTTGAAGATGGCTCGCGGAGGGTCAATGGTTGGTGAGTTTCAGTCCAGTCCAGCCACGGTTCGACATTCGTCACATTCCAGTGCCGTGCACGTGCAATATTTGAGCTTACAACGTAAGTGAATCACGCAGAGAATGACGGGGGTGCCCGCCGAACAGTTATCTTGTTCGCTACAGTACTATCGTCCCGACTACTGTTTATCACTCTCGTAATCTAAAACTGATCTGTGCGCTCCCGGATGTCTCATTAAGCCATCCTGTGTCAACTAATACAGATCGGGCTAGTGCCGGAGAAGGCCGGCCTATACAGTAGTACTACTGACTTCGCTCGTCCTCCCTGTGATTCACCGTTCATTCGTATGAGATAGATCTCCCTGCTATTCAAGAATCTCTGTATCCATCAAGTTTTCGGTGCCAACACTGACGTCGGCAAAACCATCCTCACATCCGGTCTCGTACGCGCTTCGGCTGCCAAAAAGAACAAGGTCTTCTATCTCAAGCCAGTAAGCACGGGGCCCATCCAGCATGCTGACGATGAGTAAGTCGTACTGTGATAGTCAATGGGTGGACGTTGACAATAACTGGGCAAATAGACACGTGAGAAGACATGCCGGTCCTCACAAGGACCTCGTGACTGCTCGATGGGTTTACCGTTTTGATGAGCCGGTAAGCCCACATCTGGCTCACCAGTATCGCGGCGGAAAAGAAGGGCGCACATGTGAGTCAATGTACATAGTTTTGTGTGCGTTCTGCTGAATCGGTCCCTCAGTGTGTCGTTGTACCCACTGACGACGAGTTCGTAACATCCGTGGTGGACCATACTGTATCCGAAAATGCGCATCGGGCCTCACAAAGAGGTCACACATGTACATCGAGAGTGCTGGAGGTGAGACTTAAGGTCTTTCCGTGAGTCCTTGCGACGGCCTGATCCTATCATTATCAACTCCCGCTCGCATCCAACGGCACTTCTAGGCGTGCACAGTCCAACATTATCCGGGACGACGCAGCTGGACAGCTATCGACCACTCTTCCTCCCTAGTATCCTTGTCGGTGACTTGCGGCTTGGTAACATCTCATCCACGATTTCCGCGTATGAGTCTCTGCTTCTCCGGGGCTGCATTGTCGACTCTACCTTGCTGTTCAAGGACGTGAATTTTTGGAATATCTCGGGCCTTATTTTGCAGAGCATGGAACACCCTCCCCTGCGAGAAATGGATCCGAGCCGAAACGTTCTCGCCACGGAGGGGCATTACCACCAACTTTCGTCCGACAATGACGCAGGGCTGCTCGGTGTCCTCGAGCATCTGGATGAGAGGCATGAAGAACGTATACGAGAGCTGCATAGCATGGCCCGGGGCAGACTTGATACTGTATAGCGGTAGCACGGGCTCATCAAAGGCGAAGATGATGTAAACGCGATCATACCGCATGGGGGGACCATTTTATTGGGCACAAGTCTCCATCTCCGTCATGGGCGGCCGTGCGGGGATCCCTTTTTCCCTTTTTCAGTCACAATTCGATGGCTCTGCTCCATGGTGGACTCAAGCCCTCGGACACGCTCACCCAGGTCTCACCCTTGCCATTGCGCAAGCTACTGGTCGCCGTTAGCACATGACGTATCCCCAAGCGACGCGCGCACCTGCTTTGCGCCTTGCGGACATCTCGTCCACGATGGTCCTGGAAAAAGGAGGGCGTGTGGTGAAGCTCATTTTCAAGTACGCAAAAAATGGTGGGAATGACTTCGGTGATTTGGGAGGACGAAGCGGGGTATGAGGTTATGGTGATGCAGTTGAAGGAGGATGTAGGATATAGAGTGGCTCAGAAGAGGTGCGTGTCTTTCCAATTTTTCCGTTCGTATTCTCACTCACAAATCCTTCTTTGTCTCCAAAAGCTGGCGAGGAGGCAAACTAGACTACTCATGTTCGGATTCCATTCATTCCCGTCCACGTCCGCATCTGCCTCCACCACTACTATCAGGCTGACCCCTTCAACTCAATTTATCGAGTGCTATATCATCTGAGCAATGGGACTGGAGATATGTATTTGCTTTGCCTCCTCCCAGAATCTGTGCCTACCTGTGCCCACGCTTTCGGTCAGCCATCCGACCTTGCCTTTGTATCATCATGACCCGCATTCAGCATCCCCGATCAGCCCTCGTCACACTCCAAGTCCACGGGAATGTGTGAAGCGAGTGTACACACTGACACATGAATACGAGACGTCGAATCTTGAATGCGTTTATCTGCTTTTATATATATATCCAATTTATATAACGCAAGAGCCATTGCAGTAAGACGCGCTCTTGGTATATCTAACTATACATTGGAGTGTAAGGTGACAGATGCAGGGCTACTCTAGTCGGGGCCAAAGTGTGCAAAAAGGCAGTTGTACAAAGTAAGGACAGAGGGGTCGTTGTTACAGGGGAACACAAGGAGCAGGGACTACTGGGAAAATGCGAGAAACTATCCTGGGTGGTGAAAGGGCTGTTCGTGAGGTTTGAAGCGGGCCTTGGTTACCTCCAAGGAATTGATCACGGCCTTGCCTCCCTTTGTGCCGAAATGCGTTGAGAGAGACAGGTCAAGGACTATCGGGGTAAGGTGGGTGGCCCGGGCCCGGGAATAGCGGGGCCATTGTTAGATGACGTGGGGGACAGTTTGGGGATTGACTCCGTCTGGGCAGTGTGTGGCCTTGCGAGGATGGAAGAGTGCTGTGTAAGATCCTACGAAGGCGTGGCCAGCCCGTGATGAGACGGACAAACGTGGAGGATGCCGCGCGGGAGCCTCCAGTGGCGCCAAGGATGGCAGGTGGTGGCTTGCCCGATGGGGGAGCTGGAAAGGCGAGGTACGCTTGGGAGCGTCTGTCGGTGTTGTGCCAGTGAGCTTGCCAAGCTGAGATGGCAAGCTCTTTGGTTGTTGCCTTCTGGAAGGCGATGGTGTTCAGCTCTCGGCCAGGGGACTGTGATGTTATCACGCGAGGTCAATGCAGCGTTTAGCGCCCACAATCGAGACCTCGGACGGGCACCACTCGAGTTTGGTTCGGGTGGTTCTGAAAACAGAAAATATTTGTGTCAGTGTGGTGCAAAAGTTCCAAGAGAAGGATTGGCCCACGTGGGGCCGTAGGTTTGTGATGACCTGGATGGCCACTGGGCTGGTGGAGTATATGGGGACTTGAGGGATGGGGTGTTGGTTGAGGTGGAGTTGGGCTTGGTTGGCTGCGACAACCAAAGCACCGAGGTCGGCGTCGAAGTCGGTCGCGGTAACGCCCGGGTTACAGATGGCGTGGCTGACTTGGTGGCTGTCGGTGTAAAGTACTGCAATACCAGCAGCTGGTTGTAGGTCGTCTTCACGGTTCCAGTTGGATTTGGAGCCGCGTGGGAAGATTATGAGGTGCTTGGGAAGGGCGATGCTCGAGCGGACAGAGGTGGTCTAAGTCTTGCGTTCGTCACCGTGTCGAGCTGTGTGGTTACTGGAGAACTAGGGTGAGGTGAAGTCCAGCTTCCAAGGTGGCACGGCGAGGGTGTCAATTCGGGGGGGGGGGGTTGAGAAATCGGCTGCGAGGGTCAGGGGATTAGAGATATATTTGCGACGGGGAAGGAGGATTGGGAGTTGGATCAAACCACCCCTGGGGGTACCCATGGGCCCAGAACGCTGGCTATGAGCTGAGAGCTAAGGGAGAGGGGGTAAAGGCGGATTGGTGAACATTTTAATGCGTAGGTCGATGGGCGTAATGCCCATGAGCTGGAGGAGTGGCGGCCTGGGTCAACGGGGGTGGTGGGGAAAGCCCCGGTATTCTGGGCTGTGGTGCAGTGCAGAGCTCGTGGAGGAGACTGGCTCGCTTTGGATCGGATCGAACGCGGTCAAAACTTCGGGCCGGTACTCCGCCATAATTAATTTCTCCTTCAAAATGAACTTCGATTCAAGCCCCTAAACATGTGGATTTCCCTACTTCCTTCGAACTCGAATTCGTGTCGCTGCTGATTCTAACGGACCATGCTCCTGACCACGTGCCCCAGGAACTACGCTCACATGCAGGGCAGACTGCTCTACCCAGAGGGGAATATGGGGATGGGATGGTCGGAACGGCGGTAGCCTCCTCCTCACCCTTCCCCATTTCTTGATCCCGTCACGGCCGATTCATCATGTGGTGACTTTCTTTGGCCAGTTCAGAGAGGCAAACAAGGATGTTGCGTTCCTGCTGTTTTCCCCGCATGTTCACACCCTCTGCACGCTCCAACCATTCGTCTCTAGAAATGAACTTGTCGTGACTCTCGTGCTTGCCCTTCTGGACGGTGTCTCCGTCGTGGAGGGGCTGTGCCCAGCTCCCTGCGACGTGGCGCATATATTTCACCTGCCGCCCGCCGAGCTTGCTCGCAAGGAGATACTCGTGCCGTTGGGAAGCGAGGATTGGCTGTAGCTGTACGAGGTGGAAGTAATCCTGGTTCGCTGTGTCTGTGCCTCGCGTTACCTGCCTTTCTCACTGTCATTTGTCCCAGACTCCTCAAGAATGCACTGACGGAACTTGACAGACGCATCCTGCCTTCGTGGTACGTACCGCCTACACCACTTTTGCAGCGTTGCATCGACAGTGAAAGGCGTGACGGCGCACATTTAAGTACGCCTTCTCATTTCCTTATTCTTTCCTGCGATTGGCCAGTTGATGAGTTATTGCTTGAACTAGCTTTGCGACAGTGAGGATTGCGTACGCGCGAGACTGTATTTCAGCGGTGCGAGGCATGTCAATTGAAAACTTATGCCGAAATCCAATGGGCTATACATGTGGTAGCTGCTCTTCACATCCACCGCCGCCACCTGGACCCGTTGTGCCGACAACTGTCAGGGCATGATAGCGACCTCGTCGTTGGGTTGTTCCTCATATACATACAGTACAGCGATGGAGTAACGGGCCTGTAGCATTTCTCGCATTCGTGGGTATGAAGTGCTGCATTATCATACAAGTGATCGTATATGACCTAGGAAGATTGCAACGATCAGCGAGGACCTGCATGACCGCAGCGCAGAATGGGCTATCGACATTATGGAATCAATTCATTTACGGTAACATTTTTGGGGCATGCCCGACTCTTAGTTGAGAGATAAGGCTACTTATCCTTCCGGGTACCCTGCAGTTATCTGTCAGCTCTGTGGATTTCTTAGAAGAGGGGGAATGTGCAGGTGTGTCTTTGGGACGGAATATTCTATACCGCGGCGATTGCTGCCAATCTTCCTCCAGTGGCCGATTCATCACCTCCTTTTTGCTTCGGTTTGGATACGCTTCTGAGTCTCTTGGTTCATACGGTACCTTGGGAGTTTCGTTTTCCCCGAGCTGCGCCTCCTCTCCTGCGCGTTTTACTTCTCTGTCAGTCTGTTCGTTCCCTCTGATTCCTGCGTGGCCTCCTGGCAACTGTACAGTTGGCACATAGTTGGTTTCTGCCTCTCGTCTTTCTGAGTTGGTTCGCAATCCTGAGGGATTCTCCGGCTAATTGTTGCCTGGATTTGTGAGCCCCCACTGCCAATATTCATGTATTGTACAGTATTGTGGCATGTAGTAATAGAAAACATGACGGAAGACGACATCGAATTCCTATCCTCAAGTACCCGTAGAGTAGACCTGTAAATGCTACAACGCACTCTCAGTTTGTGATGTGCTCTGACAGCAGTTTCATCATCTTGTCATGTCCTCTTTCCTCCGCAACCTGGAATGCCGTCCTGCCCTTGTCATCCTCCGCCCCTATATCCGCACCATGCTCGAGCAACACGCGTGCGACTGCGAGGATCTTCTCGGGTACCCCCAAGCTCCCCTTGCGTGAGGCCAGATGTAACGGGGTCGAGCCATGCTTATCCCGCGCGTTCACATCTACACCGTGGGCAAGCAATAGCCGAGCAACATTCGTGTGACTATATTCCGATGCGAAGTGTAATGGTGTCCTGCCGCCGTCGGCCTGGGATTTGGGGTCCCCATTGTTCTGGAGTAGTATCCGAGCCGCGTCGAGACGTCCTCCCCAAGCTGCATAATGCAGCGCATTCCAGTTGTCTTGCTCAAGCACATTCGCATCCGCACCATGGCTGAAAAGCCACTGAATAATTTCAAGGTCTCCCGAATACGATATGGCATGCAGTGGAGTATTTTCCCATTTGCCTCGAGGGTCTACGGTGCCACCGTGTTGATAGAGTAATTGTGCAACATGGAAGTGTTTCCCCGCCAACGCTGCCACCAGTGGTGTCACATAATAGCCGCCACGGATGTTCACATCTTGTAGATGCTTGACAATAAGGTGCTCTGCCATGTCATGAAGTCCACAGAGTGCGGCGTAATACAGAGGGGACGCGTTTAATCTCCCGGGAGGGTAGGGTGCAAAGTGATAAAGAACAAAATCATCGTGGGGTCCCGTGTCTATGTCGTGTAATCGCAACCAGGTCAAAAAATGTGGTTTGTCGGGGTTGAAAAGATGTTCCATCGCTTTGCATACGTGTGACGACACATTCTCGAACTGGGCATGGTCGGCCCAGTGTCGAGCGGCATATTCAGCTAAAGGAAAGCCGTCCAAGACGGTGTCATCGATACTGTCATCGTCACTGTCATCGTCAGCACGACAGTCCACTGGCAAGCGCAGGAGGACACCTAAGCAAGATTGTGCGAGGATCGTGTGCGCAGGCTCCATGGATATATGATACCGTGAGACATCCCCACTTGAATCAGCGAGGCGAGGTGAAGTCAGGAATTCCTTTACCGAGAAGTGTGAAAATTGCACAACGCGTGAATGACCAGTGTCGACGATGGCGATAAAACTGGAACACGCTGCCTGAAGGGCTTCTTCTTGATCCTCCCACCGCCAGTCAGGGTTCAACTTCGGGATCCCATCAGCACCGTCAAAGTCAACCGCGAGGACTTCTGCGAGCTCCTCGACACGAAGTGGCCGGATGGACACCACCAGGCATTGCAGCAGACGATAAACGTCTTTTTGGTTCGCCTCGTCGATTTCTCTCAGCACTCGCTGATATGTTTCATCGAGAGATTTTGGCAACTCGCCGAGGACATTCTCAACATTGCGTGCAAGACATCTTCGCAGCAGATCCAGCTGACACACAACCCACCGAAACCTAATGAATCGTGTGAGAAAGTATCACGAACGTAGAACGACACCCGTACATTCCATTGGCTCTTTCGGAGAGCGTCTTGACGACCAAGTCTTTAACATCCTGTCTCCACTTCTTCATCACTGGCTCTTTATCCGACAGAATGACAGATTGGACGTAATTAGCGATATCTTGCTTCTGGCCGTCTTCGTCGTGGAGAGACACCTTGAAACATGACAATTGTCCAAGGACGACCTTGATATCATACTCTGGGCGACTTGTTGCACAAAGATGTAAGTTTGGAATGGAGAGGTCGGCGAGCTCCTTCACAACCTTCAAGACCTTTTGACGCGAGGGTGGTAGCCCAGGCACCTTCGAAGTGTTGGGGCATTCGTCGAGGGCATCGACGATAAGATAGATTGGGACTTGGCCCGGTACCATAACCATATTCTTGAGGCACTGTGAGAGTGCGACCTCGCTGGGCTGCTGTTTGCCATTCTTGTGGTTTGAATACATATCGAAGAGTGTTTTGAAGCATTGATCGGATTGATCGCAGAGCTGGACAAGGAAGGAAGATAGTAAAGCACGGATATCTTGTTTTGCTGCATCCTTGAAATCGAAAAAAAAGTAGGCCACATGAGATGGCCTGGTGTTGGAGACATCTTGTACATCGTGGATGATCGCGGAGCTTTTTGAAAATATGAGTTGCATCAAATACAACCAGTCGGGTGGTGGCGTACCTCAGGATACTTTTCCCTGAGCCTGCTATCAAGCAGGGGGAGAGACATAAGCAAGGGCAAAGTCGCTGAAAGACGAAGAAACATACGTTTTCCGTGAATCCATAGCAAGGATTCAGAACCTAACACTTTCCAATGTTTGAAGTTATGGCTTTGAGTGAACCACGCCGCAGTGCCATCGTGGAAAGCATCGCGGGCAGTGTTATAATTTATAGATGGATCAGGAGGAGAGAGCCATTCTTGAAATTTCTCTCGTAACTGGTCTCCTGTAGGATTTTGAGACCCTAGCAAGCGATAGTCGGATGAGGAGATCACGAACGTTTAAGATCACCGAGATCGTTCCCAATCTGTTGCGTCGCTAAGTGTATGCAGTAAGGTTAGTGGAGACTAGCCAGAACGCGCCGAGCGCACCGTCAACGACCCTCTCCGTAGCTTCCAGAACTTGCACAGTCGCCGTCAAACACTCATCGTGTGAAAGTTTTTCCAGCCTTTTCAGTGCATCTTCGATATCTGACCTTCCCACTAGTTGCTTTAGGTATCTCTCTGAGAGTGATCAGTCGAGTGAGAAATCCGCCTAGGGACAGACTCACTCGCCCATCGTTGCTTGATCTCCTTGGTCGCGATAGCAAGGATTCCGAGAATCTCGACCATTATCTTTATGATCAGATTCTTCATCGCCTCGGCCAGTCGCACTTGAACATAGGTCTCGAGACGTTCGAAAAAGTTTTCGATCCTCTCGAAGAGATCGATGAGCGCGTCTTGGCTCGCTCCGACATTCTTAGCCGCCTAAGAGCTCCGGGGTCAGAATTGTCTGTAGCAATGAAGAAAATTACGCACTATTAGAAAGACACCGATTCCTGCAAAAATAACTTTCGCCGGTGAGAAAACCTGCGATCTCTGTGTTAAATAGAAGATCGTTGGCGAGTTAACTCCTAGAGATGTACCATGCCGACACCCTCGCCAAGTGCTGCAGAAAAGCCACAAAGGACGGTAACAGTGGCATTGAGCCACTGTCTAGAACCCCCGCCATCACTCTGAGACTGGATGAATTGTTGGATATTGTATTGCTGGTTAAGTACGTCGAGGATAGCGGTAGGAGACTCGCAAGTCTGGAGCTGGGCGGTGAGCTGATGTGTAAGAAGGTCTTCCTTTGTCTTCCTTTTATAGTTGTTTAAGGCAGCGACGAAAATAGGCCGGAAATTGGAAGAGGATGCTGAGGCAATCTGGAGGGGAGTGTGAGACATAGTGTCAGTGGGGAGGAGCTGGTTTTCACAGAGGATATTTGGTAGGTGATCCGGTGATGAGGCAAAGAACGCTGTAGTTCGTCAGGTCCGTGCGGACTGCCTCGTGTAGGTACAATAGTCCCACGAAGATTATCAGATATGAATGATAGGCACGCAATGCAGAACGATAGCGTTCAAAGTGAGTGACACACAAGTATAGACCCAGCGTGATGTCAGAGATAGGTGAGAATTTATGAAAAGGGACGTTAGCCAGCGCCGACGAGACCTAATGAAATGAGCAGTGTCTGTGTGGCACGCTCTCCGAGTCCGAGTCGGCGCATACTATATCTTATCTTGATACACCGGAGATGCCAGTAGTAGAAAAGAATAGGGCCATGGGGCTGGTAAGCCAGCCATAATATTATAGGGTCCACTGGTATGTTATATTGTCTTAAAGATATCGGTGAGTCTCAGTCATTGTTCGACATTCCAGTGCCAGTGCCGTACACTGGCACGTGCAATATTTGGTGATCAAGTCATTCGGGTTGGCGATGCAAAGATTCTTTCTCGTCATCCGTCTGTGATTCACCATCCATTCGTATGAGATAGATGTCACTACTATTCAAGAATCTCCGCATCCATCAAATTTTCGGTGCCAACACCGACGTCGGCAAAACCATACTCGCGTCCGGTCTCGTACGCGCTTCGGCTGCCAAAAAGAACAAGGTCTTCTATCTTAAGCCAGTAAGCACGGGGCCCATCCGGCATGCTGATGATGAGTAAGTCGTACTGTGATAGTCAACGGGTGGACGTTGACAACAGCTGGGGAAATAGACACGTGAGAAGATATGCTGGCCCTCACAAGGACCTCGTGACTGCTCAATGTCTTTACCGTTTTGATGAGCCGGTAAGCCCACATCTGGCTGCCAGTATGGCGGCGGAAAAGAAGGGCGCACATGTGAGTCAATGTACATAGTTTTGTGTGCGTTCTGCTGAATCGGTCCCTCAGTGTGTCGTTGTACCCACTGACGACGAGTTCGTAACATCTGTGGCGTGCTACATCCGAAACTGCGCATCGGCCATCACAGAGAGGTCACACATGTACATCGAGACTGCTGGAGGTGAGACTTAAGGTCTTTCCGTGAGTCCTTGCGACAGCCTGATCCTATCATTATCAACCCCCACTCGCATCTGACGGCACTTCTAGGCGTGCACAGCCCAACATTATCCGGGACGACGCAGCTAGACAGTTATAGACCACTCTTCCTCCCTAGTATCCTTATAGGTGATTCGAGACTCGGTGGGATCTCATCCACGATTTCCGCGTACGAGTCTCTACTTCTCCGAGGCTACATTGTCGACTCTATCTTGCTATTCAAGGATGAGTATTACCGCAACTGGGAATATCTCGGGCGTTATTTTGCAGAGCACGGCGTCAAGGTGACTGCAGTGGAACACCTTCCCCCGCGAGATACGGATCCAAGTCGAAACGTTCTCGTCACGGAGGAGTATTACAGTCAGCTTGCGTCCGACAATGACACCGGGTTGCTCGGTGTCGTCGAGCATCTGGAGGAGAGGCACGAAGAACGTATACGAGAACTGCATAGCATGGCGCGGCGCACGCTTGATACTGTATGGTGGCCATTTGTACAACATGGGCTCATCAAAAACGAAGGGGACGTAAACGTGATTGATAGCGCATGGGGGGATCATTTTACTGTATTTACTGGGCACAAGTCTCCGTCTCCGTCATGGGCGCCCGTGCGGGGATCCCTTTTGCAGCCACAGTTCGACGGCTCTGCTTCATGGTGGACTCAAGCCCTGGGACACGCTCACCCTGTGCTCACGCTGGCCGCTGCCCGAGCTGCTGGCCGCTATGGGCATGTAATGTATCCGCAAGCGACGCACGCACCTGCTTTACGCCTTGCGGAGCGTCTCGTCCACGACGGTCCTGGCAAGGGGTGGGCGTCTCGTGCGTTCATTTCCGACAACGGTTCCACGGGTATGGAAATCGCACTGAAGATGGCTTTGCGGGTCGCCAGCAAGCGATTCGGGCTGGCGCCACAGGAACGGAAGAAGATGGGCGTCCTAGGACTGAGGGGCAGTTACCACGGCGACACTATTGGTTCCATGGATGCATGCGAAGAAGGGGTCTACACGTGCGAGTGGCACGAAGCAAAGGGATATTGGTTTGAACCGCCATCTGTTGGGATCAAGAATGGAAGAGCGATAATCAAACTTCCGTCGGCTGTTATGCACGAAAATGTGGAAGGAGAACCGCTGTCGTGGATCTACAATGTTGGCGCGCGCCTTGACACACCCCTCGCCGCTGCCTATCGGACGCATATCAACGTCACCCTACAGAAGCTCGCAAGTAGTGGCGCACCACCATTCGGCGCGCTCGTTCTGGAGCCGCTCGTACTTGGTGCCGGCGGCATGGTCTTCGTAGACCCGCTCTTCCAGCGTGTCCTGGTCGACGCAGCTCGAGCGCGCGGTCTACCCGTCGTCTTCGACGAGGTCTTCGCGGGACTCTGGCGCCTCGGCGTGCCCTCTGCTGCGCCCCTCCTCGGCGCATTCCCGGACGTGTCCGTGCACGCCAAAATTCTCACGGGCGGGCTGGTCCCGCTCGCGGTGACGCTCGCGTCGGACGACGTGTTTCGCGCGTTCGAGGGGACGAGCAAGGCGGAGGCGCTGCTGCACGGGCACAGCTACACGGCATATGCGGTCGGTTGCGAGGTCGCGAATGAGACGCTGGACCAGCTCGAGCGGCTCGCCCGTGGAGAGACGTGGAAGGCGGCGCGGGCGGCGTGGCAGCAGGCGGACGGAGAGAAAAGATGTGATGAAACTGATGAGGATAAGGGCGTGTGGAGCATGTGGTCGCCGAAGTTTATCGACACGCTGTCGAAGCTAGACGTAATTGATCAGGCGATGACCCTCGGGACCGTGCTCGCGTTCAAAGTAAGGGGCAACGATACCGGTGCGCTGTTTCCTACCTTCCCATTTCTTACTCGGACGGAGAAGCTGATGCGGTTCCTTGAAAAAATTATTCTTAGGATATCAATCTCACTCCGCCCAAGCGCTACTTTCAGCACTGGGTGATGCTACTGGTGAGGCGGGTCGGAACGTGACGAGCGCACCAGGTGGAGCGCATTTCACTATCAATTTTCGCACGCTAGGCGACGTTGCTTATCTAATGACGAGTCTAAACACACCCCCAGCTACGATTAGGGCGGTAGAAGACAGGATTTTGGCCCTTCTTGGCCGCTAGGCTACTGTATTGATTGCGCCTGATGCATGCTGTGTTGCGCCCTTTTCAGATATGTATTTCGTGTCAATTTAACAAACGCTCAACTCGTCTCTTTGGAGGTTTAAATGCTATTTGTCGCAAAAATCGCTCATAGCACAACCTACTGTAGTCTGTTGGACCCAAGGAGAATTAGGCATGGAGCTTAAGATCCGAAAAGTTGGGCGAACCCCCCGCCAAGAAAAAAATACTATTAGAGGCGCAAAGAAAAGAGTGCCAGAGGATGACGTGTACAGGTCGATGAGAACCTGTGAGGGTTCTTTTTGTGAACCCAAATCGCGTGGGAATACCGTCCACATCAGCCAAGGCAAACCTCATGCCCCGCAAAGGTAACACCTTATTTGTTTACTTTGTGAAGGCGCGGATGATCTTGGCGGAAATATGGAGGAAGAATATAGATGCGATGAAGGAGAGGGAAAGGACGAGGACGATGAACGGGTCACTATGGGAAACAGCAGCATTGTCGGCATCAGGAAAACAAGAAAAAAGGAATGGATGGAGAAGGACACGCACACTCGCAGCCCTGGAGAGTCGTCTGTGTACAATTTGAGCATAGTATTAGACGAGCCTCCTGCTCCTGCGGCGCGCGACGAGTTAGGCTTTGATACTTGCGATGCGCCAGCGCGTCGACTAAAAAATGACTCAATAGTAAGTGACTGATGGGTGGGTCCGAGAAGGGGGTGACACGCACCGAATTTGGGCGCCAGGTGGTTTGGCGACTCCGCCGGCGGAAGAGGAGCGCGAAACGGGGGAGCGGGCAGGTGCGTCAGAGTCGGACTGTGGAGTTAGACATGAATAGTTAGGTTTGGGGGGGGGAATCATCCAAGAAAGTGAAATTCGGGCTCACCATGGGCGATGAGTGTTGGTGGTTTTGCTGCTGAGTAGTATACGTGTCAGCGTCAGTTGCCTAATTGTGGGTAATAGCAGGACCCCGGTCACCAATACAGTTAGACTACCCGCGTCGGTCTGAAGGCCCCCGGGTAGTTCGGTCGAAGCTCCACTCCGCCGCCATGTCAACGACTGTCCTCGTCTCATCATTTCCGCCTTTCCCTACCCTCGCAGTATCTGTTCCTGATGACACTACTCTTGAAAATCTTCACGATCTCCTTTTGGCCCGCTACGCGTTTCTGCCGCTTACAGCGGATCTCCGTCTTTCGCCCGTCTCTGGGGCAGTGTCAAACCAAACTACCCTCTCTTCCATCCTAGGGCCGCAGGATGTCGGCCATTCCCTGGTTTCCCTTCGCCTGGTACCGCGCATGCGTGGCGGTAAAGGCGGTTTCGGGTCACAGCTACGCGCCGCAGGTGGCCGCATGAGCAGTCAAAAGACTAGTAATAACGATTCGTGTCGTGACCTTAGTGGGCGGCGCCTCAGCACAATCAAAGAAGCAAAAAAGTGCGTCCTTGTTTCTGGGGCTGTGCCCTGGCGTTTATTCTATGATCGCACGTGTATACTACGTGTGTTGTAGGTTAGCCGAATATTTGGAACAAGAACCCGCTCGAAAGAAGGCGGCTGCAGAAGCCCAGCGCGCCAAGCTGGAGGCGCTCGAACGAAAACTTGGAATAGAGAAGGATGCAGGGTCCAGCTCGAACGGTGATCCGACCCAGGTTGCTGGGAGAAAACACAGGTTTGACGACACAGAATACTTGGAGCAGAGCCGAGAGTTAGTTGATAATGTAAAGAGTGCAGTGACGGCCGGTCAGCCCTTTTGTTTCTTCCCTTCGGACAGCTCATTGCTCACTCGTTGTGTTGCAGGGCTTCTTAAGAAGCGTAAGAAAGCAAAGACAGATCAAAATCTACCCAAGTCGGAAGCCCCAAAGGCGCCATCTCAGGAACAATATCAGGATTTACATGTCCCGTCCACCTCGTTTAAGCCCAATACCGACACGGAGATCCCGACAGTTGGCGCCTAACCCCGTTCCCGTCTCATCTTGCTTTTCCTCTCCATTCGTCAAACTTCTTCACTTGTACCTGGAAACCTACAATTGAATGGGTATCCGCTTCTCATCTGTCTCCATAGGGGTGAATCTGAATATATGATTTTCCGCTGCGACTCCTTGGTTTCAGGATAGACCCATGTTGGTGACTTGGAGTCTGTAATTCCAGGTGTCCGCAGATATAACAACCAACATGATCGTATGACTAGCGGAGGCTATCATAATGTCGGAGTTCGGGACACCATCTTCCATTCTTTCAAATCCCACGCAGCACAAAGTTTCAGGGATTGCCCAAGGCTGTGGAATTTTGATTCTACCAATTTGCGCCAACCATCGCTCCGGATCGGTTAAGCGAACTGTACGTACCCCATTCGCGAAGCGCCATTTGTCTTGGTGTCTTGCCGCGTGGTCTGTAGGGCCCTGTGGGTCCTGCTTATCCTTATCGGCCGACGGTCTGACACAGGACTCATTCCCCGTGAACACAGCACTTCGAGGGAGAGGGGGCCGCCGGCGCCGGTAGCGGCTATTTTCCAATACTACCTTATCTGTTCACCCCGTCACTATTGCGGTTGGCCAAAGGGGATCGTATAATTGGAGGCACCCTCCGCTCCGCCACTGTTATCATCTTAACACTGTCTTTACTCGTTGAACGCCGCCAGCAGGCACTTCTGAACCTTGAGTAACGAACACAACTAAGGAAGTGCGCCCGGTTTGGCCACTATTAACTTACCCGGAGGGTCGGCACCTGTTGTGACTCGACGAGTCATGGCGGACCCGACCCGTGCACAGCGTTCCTCGGTTTTCACTTCCAACGTGATTTTTGTTTTTGTTTTTTTTTACTCATCTCGATGATAATCCGTTCATCTGTCGGTGGTTAAGACTTTTTGGCGTGCCTGGTGCGGCTTTCGCTTTTGAATGGGGAAGAGGCGACTCGAGAAGGACTTACGATACGCGGACGGGTCAATGGAATAGCGGAGAGGCGGCGGAGCGCTCACGCCCTGAGCTACGACCGAAATGATCATTGGCACGTCAACCTCCCACCTCGTGTAGCCGGGAATGTGGCGCCTTTCTCTCACGTGTACCAAAGTGACCCGATGACGCACGGTCACTGATGCATGGTTTCCTAGTGTAGCGACCTGATATAGATCGGATCGTGCGCCCTAAGGTTTTGCTGATATAAAAGGAGGCAGCGTGTCCGTATAAACGTGAATGAGCCCTACGCATCCCACTCCCCCTCCTGTTAACTTATGAGACTTGATGGGCTCACAACTCCTATCGTCGTACGTTGGTCTTTTCCCGACTTCTACACTGTTTTCATACCTTTTGGTTCCAGAATTCCTCAAGAGTGCTTCGACGTCCATGTTCTACGAACGCTGAAGCAGCACGTCGCGAGGATCCTAACGCGACCAGAATTTCAGCAGACTTCAAACAGTGCAAGGGAATCTATCCCCGAAATAATCTATGCCCTCAATATGACCTTCCAAGACGTGGAGGAGTCTTGGCGGGTCTGGCGCCACGAACGAGTCCGAACGGTCTTACAAAGCGGTACTTGCTTGTCTATCCCACTTTTCAAAGAACAAGGATACTGAGCTCCGCGTACAGGATTCGTGTACATCAGGAATCGCATTACGTCTGCCCGTTGGCGGCGCAATCAAGGGAGATCTCCGGCCGCCTTCCAGGGGGTCTATCAACCCTTCCGCTACGTTGGGACTGCCAAGATTAACCCCAACGACCAGCCCTGGGGGTGGCCATCCAGCAATAGCACTGGGTCAGCCGCTCAAGCCGCCGTGTACCATCTGCCTGTAACTGAGACCTACGGCCCTGTCCCTAGTGCTAGCTCCTCGGACGTCCAGCACGTACAGACCACGCAACCGTATCCTATCGCGAATGTCCCTGGCCGTCACGGTGGGCACGCTGCTCAGGCTGGTGCACAGACCGGCTATGACCACCACCCAATGCACCACCAAAACTACCAGTCATTCACGTTACCGCAGGCTGCCAGCGCTGGCACGCCAGAGTACCGTCCACCTCCCGGCCCTCCGCCAAACTGGCAACCGCAGAGGCAGCAGCAACAGCCAACACCACCACACAACGGCGCTGCTACGCCTGTTCCCTCATCTCCGCTCCTATCACCGGAGGTAGCAGCAGCTGTCGAAGTCGCCACTCGATACCTCGAGGCCGTTAATAAAGCCGTGAACGTCTGTATCGAGCTAAATGCAATATAGAAGATAAGGGGGCGTGCTGTGCTCGAGCCCCCATTTCAGGTCCCCGAAACTGCTGTGCATTTTGGTAATGCCGTCAAGTCCCGCGCACGCTGACGTTTCTCGATGATATCTGTCTCGCAGGCGGTGCTGAGGATACCATGTTGTGACATTTCTCCTTGTATTTTATTGGGTCGGGGGGAAGGTTCCGTGGAGGGGTGATTCTCAGCCTTCCTGTTTCTATCCCCCCCCCCCCCCTTTTGTCTCATCATCTTAATGTTATCTCACATCGTCATGTCTGGGTTCATTGCATGTTTGACACTTGACCGTCTGTTCACTCTCATAAGTTACCCTAATAATGATCATTTTGGAGTTCCTTGGCTGATTGGCTGATCGGCTGACTTGTCCTGACTTTCGGTGCTCTTGACAGGAGAAATGCAGTGGCAGTGCGTATGGGGAAATTCGGTGCAGGCTGTACGTACAGCACAGCGTGGCAGTACGATTACTACATAGTTTTGTTGGACTGCTGGCCAGCTGACAGTCGACGGGCACCCGGGCCGGCCTGTAAGAATGCCGTTTCCGTTTGAATTCCTGCGCTCGCGCTCACGGTTGGTTCGGGCCCCACGCACTGGCACCTGACACAGTGGTGACCGTGCCAATCAACGCCGCCCTGTTGGTCACTGGCAAACCCTGCCAACCTACTATAGACCGATAACATGGGTCTGCTCCTGTTCTCAGCTACCCGATCGACTCCCTGGGTGTTATCGAGACGAAGGCTGGCTACTCTTGCGGAACGACGCCATGTACCCCAGACGGTGATCGAGAAAATCGTTCAGAAGCACGCCGTCGGTCTCCCCACTGGAAAGGTGGTCAAAGCTGGCGACTATGTCATGATCCGTCCTGAGCACGTCATGACCCACGACAACACGGGCCCGGTAATAACAAAGTTCGTGGTTAGAATTCTCTGGCCCCGCCATTTCGTGTAGTTGGGCTCTCTGACTCTCTGGTCGTGGTTAGGTTCAAATCTATCGGGGCGACGCAAATCAAATCGCCCAAACAGGCGGTCTTCACGCTTGATCACGACGTTCAGAACAAATCTTCCAAGAACTTGGCCAAGTATGCGACCATCGAAGCCTTCGCACGGACCCATGGCGTTGATTTTTATCCGGCCGGCCGAGGCATCGGTCATCAAGTCCTCGTCGAAGAAGGTTACGCTTTCCCTTATACGCTCACCGTCGCGTCGGACAGTCACAGCAATATGTACGGGGGCGTCGGATGCGTCGGGACGCCAATTGTGCGGACGGACGCAGCCGCCATTTGGGCAACGGGCACTACGTGGTGGCAGGTGCCCAGAATGGTTCAAGTCGAGCTCCGAGGGCGCCTTTCTCCTGGTGTCACGGGAAAGGACGTGATAGTTGCGTTATGTGGCGCATTCAACAAGGATGAGGTGCTCAACGCCGCTATTGAGTTTACGGGCGATGGTATCGCCTCCCTGCCCATTGATTATCGCCTCACCATTGCGAATATGACGACAGAATGGGGTGCGCTTGTTGGGTTTTTCTCCGTAGATGATGTTCTACTACAGTGGTACGAGGCTGTGTCAAAGAAACTCGAACTCCGCACGTTCTCTGTCAATTCTGGCATTCCAGGTCCGCCTGAACACCCACGAATTAACAGGCACAGGCTCGATGCTGTGCGAGCTGCGCCCCTCTCATCTGACCCAGGCGCCGAGTATTCCTCGCATCTTGTCCTTGACCTCGCAACGTTGGTACCACAAGTCTCTGGCCCAAACAGCGTTAAAGTGTCAACACCCCTTCCCGACATCGAAAAGAAACGCATCCAGATCCAAAAGGCATACCTCGTCAGCTGTACCAATTCTCGCGCGTCAGATCTTGCCGACGCCGCCGCCGTCGTACGCGGGCGGCAAGTGGCGCCAGGTGTGGAGTTTTACGTCGCAGCGGCAAGCTCGGCTGTGCAGCGCGAGGCAGAGAGCGCCGGCGATTGGGAGGCCCTCGTCGCGGCGGGCGCGCGCGTCCTTCCTGCGGGGTGCGGGCCGTGCATCGGTCTGGGCACAGGTTTGCTCGAGGAGGGCGAGACGGGGATAAGCGCGACAAACAGGAACTATAAGGGCCGCATGGGGCACCCCGCCGCCCAGGCGTACCTCGCTAGCCCCGCCGTTGTCGCCGCTAGTGCGCTCAAGGGCTACATCGCCTCCCCCGACTCGCTTGACGTGGCTGCGCTGCCTCCCTCGGGCCCGCCAGTGCACTCGATAACTTCCTTGTCACCGTCCGCTCGGACCGACGCCGCCGAAACGGAGGCCCGAGCCGACGACGAGCCATTGCTCCCCTCTTTTCCATCGACCTTCCGCGGCCCCCTGCTCTTCGCACCGCAGGATAACCTGAACACGGACGGGATCTACCCCGGGAAATACACGTATCAAGACGACATCACGCTCGCCCGCCAGGCCGAAGTGGTGATGGAAAATTACGACCCAGGCTTCGCTTCCCACGTCCGCGGCATCCTCGCGACATTCCCCTCCCTTCCTCCCTCGCCAGCAGCAGCAGCAACAGAGGACGACGGCGACGACGGCAGCGTGAAAACGGGCGTGATCCTCGTCGCGGGCTACAACTTTGGCACGGGGTCCTCGCGCGAGCAGGCGGCGACGGCGCTCAAAGCCGCCGGCGTCCCGCTCGTCCTCGCCGGCTCCTTCGGCGACATTTTCAAGCGGAACGCGATCAACAACGGCCTGGTCTGCCTCGAGGCCCCCGCGCTCGTCGCGGACCTCACGCGGGCATACGCGAAGGATGGGACGCGCGGCGCGGGAGGTCGGGCGGGCGAGCCCACGGTGGACGCGGGCCTTGCGGTCAGCGTCAGCATGGCGGACGGTAAGGTCCAGGTGACGGGCATGGACGGCGGCGGGACGCGGACTTATGCCGTGCGGCCGGTTGGAGCGAGCGTGCAGGAGCTGTGGATTTGCGGGGGGCTCGAAGGATATATTCTCAAATCTATCAGGGCAGAAGCCCGAGAGTTACCAACGGCCTAAAAAGTTCAAAAGTATATATTGCACATATCTACATAATTTTTTTTGTCTTTCTTTAGGGGAGGAACGGGAAACGGGAAATTCGTGTAGTTGTAAGCGCAGATACAGCCACAACGTAACTCACATTGATGGCGGGCATGAACATCTCGCTACCGGAAAACAAAATTTAATGTATCCATTCTGACGAGTGTTAATAAAACCGAACACGAGGTAGAGGGGGGAGCGGAGGTTGGTTAATCAGAACTCAAAAGTCATGGCTCCATACCCCGCGCTCTCTAGCCCCACTTGTAGTCTCATCCGCCGAGGATGTGAATTGCTCACTTAGAGCTGCCAGGCGCGAGCGGAATTCATCGGCCCCGACGTACGCGCCACACATTCGACGCTTACCCGTGAACGCAGAGCGGCCGTGGAGCACGCGGTGATTATCAATCGCTGTGCGGCGGGTCAGCAGTGCCACACCATCATTCAGAATGGAGTGAAATGGAAGTCAAGGAAGGGGTGTGTATGGGTGAAGTGAAAAAAAAAAAAAACGAAATGAAAGAACCCATACTAATGGCTGTTCCGGGAGAAAGTTTGACCCAATACTCCGAGTCCTGTGACGTGATGAGCTTGTCCCAAGTCCGCATCGCCTCATACAGTCGCGGAACGTCTGCGTACGGCACGCCTCGGAGCACGCTTCTGTCAGCATTGTTCCATCGCACGGCACGCAAGTTGCCGACTGCATCGTGCTCTAGTCGTGCGCGAGCTGCACGGTAGAGGATCGCAGATTCCCCAGCGGCATGGGCGGGTATGGGAACAGTGGAAAGGAGGCGGTGCGCCTCTGGATAGAGATCTCGAAGGATGGACGCGACATAAAAGCCGTCGACGAGGAGGGTGGCACCGCCACTACCCTCAGTATGCTCGAGCAAATGGAAGAGTTGTATTCCGGAGGGATCGGTCTGCATGGCATACTCTTAGGAAAAAGAGGCCGACCGTGGATGAATGAGACCGAACATACGAAATAAGTGTTGTCCGTGTGGGCGGGCAATGCGACGTTTGAATACGACGTGTCGCCGCGAGACAGGTCTGCGGTAAAGTCCCAAAACTTTCCGTCTGGCCATTACCACGGGGTAAAAGGTGACGAAAGCTCAGAGGCTTCTCTTGACAAACTTACAGTGCGTTTCTCGGATAAAGCCGATGCGAACCGATAGATCTTCTGTCGCTTCCGGAGTTGGGGGTATACCCTGCACGAAACAGAATCCAAATTTGTCCTGGGCGCCAAGTATCTGCGTTCAGAGAAGGGCTAGCGTAGATTGAAAGGTCAACTGACAATTCTTGATAGCCATTTATACACCCCACGTTCGTTAGACATGACCTCATCATAGGCGACCGATGGTGGGTCTTTCGCTATCTTTGATCCCCATAAGATCTTTCTGGAAAATTGTAAGAAATCGATAGATATTCTTGATGAGAATGGACAAGCACTCGGTAGGTTCCTGGCGTGTTGGAGGGCAATAACTATTTTGTCGAAGCCAAGACCACGGATAGATAGAAACATGTGGCCCAGTTGAGGCAGGCCCTGGTGTAGGAATGCAATCTGATGCCGTTAAATGAATGAAATGCGGACAGACTCACAGACCACCTGAAGGCCGTCTGGCGTGGGTCGTGTAAAGATCGGCTCCAAGTCTGGGGGGATCTTACATGTAGTCAATACACTGGTAGTGATGGATAGTGGGGTGGCCGACTTCAAAGGTATTGATCAGTCGTTGCTTCGTGACGGGGTGAAAACATTCGGGACATCTGCAGTGATCCCGAAGCCATATGTGATGACTACAGAGGATTTACACAGATCGAAGGAGCGCAGGAAGCGGATGTCCACTCACAACTTGGATCGAGTAGCCCCGTCCCACTGTATGAACACTTCGTGCTGGTTCACGCTGGTAGTAGGCAGGTCACGCGTGTCGACGGAGTCGCGAGATTGATTTGAATACGGTCTCGTAGACAGCGCTGGGATCGCATGACTCCGAGCCTGCGCCAAGGGAGGTATGTTGATGGACTGTGATATCTGATGGGGCTCAGATTACCTGAACCCTCGAACTAAAATCTGATGCCGGATCACGTACTGATGGTATCCGCGAGAGGAACCTAGTGTAGCAAAATAGTCTTGGAATCCGAAAAGTAGTCCGAAACGGTAGCATGGCGACCTCAGTATTCAAGTCAGCCGCGTTTGAAGGTGGCCCAGGCCAGCGCCAGACTCCTCCAAACGGCGCGGGCCGGCCCGTTAACCGCCAAAACAACTTCAAGTCGAAGGACTAGGGGGGCGGGGTGGCACAGTGGGGATAGCTTGATAAAGGGGGTAAAGCCACACCCTGCTGCTGTTTCGATCCCCCCCCCTCCCCTAATAATGGCTTTGCAAGCCATAGCCCTGGCAAGGGTCTGCCAAGATTGGCTAAAGATAAGGGATCAGATAAGACCAGGAATGCTAAATAAAAACCAGCCGACTGACCCTCAGAGGGGCACCGTGGGAGATGGACAGACAGGCCACCTGGCACCCTAGAGAAATCTTCGGACCTAGGGTTGGTTAGTCATAGCAGACTCCAGAGTTCCCCCCCTCCGGTCAAGCATGGCAAGGCTGAGACCTGGGACACCATTGCGAATCTGCAGGGATTAACCCACGCCTTCGGGCAAAGCAAAGCAGGTGCCCGGGGACGGGAAAGGGGAGTTCCCCCCGGACCGTAGCAGGATGGGGCAGTCCCCCTACCCTGGCTCGATCGACCTAACTCCTCAGTCGGTTATCAGGGGAATAAGACCCCTGGTAGCTTAAGTTGAAGCAGGCCCGCCTAAGGTAATGCCGCGCCGAAGGTTGGACCCTCGCAAGAGAAGTCCTTAGGGAATTTTTTAGCTAGCCGGGAACCTCATAGCGGCAAGAGCCATCGAATCTGCAGCAGCCATGGCGCAACTCATCCTCGTGGAATGGCAAGCCAGCGGGAAACCCATCCCAAACCACCTCGTCATCCTCACAAATGACGCAGGGTCCATCAACCGAATGACCAATTTCGGCCCTCACCCCACACAGCCAGTTTCCATTGCTTTCAGGAACATCGCTGACCAACTACTTTCTGCCTTCACCAGGTTAAAGATCACCGTCCGTTGGGCACCAGCCACGCGCCACCCCCTGGGCTTCACCCGAGGACGCTCCCTCGCCAAGTTCTTTGCGGCGACCCCCCCGCCCCCAAACTTCACGGACACGACCTCTATCGATGCTGTCCGAGCCACGTCGCGGCAAGCAGCCATCTCAGCCTGGGCTGAGAGCTGGCATGCCGTGGAACGAACCTCCCATGCATACACCGAGGTCCTCAGAGGACCGCCCGATGGCAAACTAAGCCGTGGCCTCAGAGCCATGGCCAAAGCTAAACCAAACAAAAAGCCGACGAGGGAAACCGAGTCGACGCTTTTCCGCTTCCTCACCGGACACGCCTTCACCGGCAAATATGCTCAACGCTTCCACACAGAGCGCGCCATTTCCTCTGCGTGCGAATGCGGTTTCGACCCACAAACAGTCAACCATGTCGTGTTTGACTGCCCTCACTACAACGCGGCGCGCTTGGCCACCCCACGCTTCGACTTCGACGACCGAACTGGTCGACCGATCAAGCGTTTGTGTGGAGTACTGCAGAACGCTGGACGCACCAACGCGCTGCTCCGGTTTTTAGAGAACACAAAGGCCTGCTTTAAGCCCAGACCGCTGAGAGACCCAGGATAAATCTGGCACCTCCCTCACTTGTCCACCTTTCTGAGCGCGAGTCGCTGCGAGGGCTTGGTTGATATCAGCCCGGTTCTTGTTGTTTAAATCCCCCCTCCCACCGTCACTTCACTCCATACCACGCGCTAGACCCTGCTAGCCAGTTACAGCCCACTTTGTCTTTAGTTTAAAACCGGCCCGATCCGGGACCGCGTCTTTACCATTGTGTATGTTGCGGAATACAAATGCTGACTCAAAAAAAAAAAAAAAAAAAAAAAAAGTCGAAGGACTAACTAGTTGGAGATTCAAAGTAATTCAAGCATGTCCAAGTCATGCTGCTTCTCTATTAAACCTCCTGCCTTAATACCACGAGCCCACCTTATTTCCCCTGAATCATTTATCATGGGCGGATATCTGGCCTCGCCATCTACACCTGCCCAGTCAAAGTCAACCAGCATACCCCCTTGGCGCTTCGTGCCTGTTTCCCTCGAGACAACCATGACGTTTGGTCGACGTAAGTCCCCAAATACAAACCCATTGTCGTGCAACAGCTTCACCGCACCTCTGATGTCGTCGAGTACTTGCGCTGGGAGCGGCTTCTCCTTGTATTGGTCCTTCGCGCGAAAACAATAATACGCATTGCTCCCCGACACCAAGTCCATTACAACCATGCACAGCCCTCCGCTAACTCTGCCAAAGTGGTAAAGTCTTGAAGCGAATTCGTGCCTGGCGAGTAACACGTGTGCATCTGCACAGTACGTCTCGCAAAATTTGACAACAACATCGATGGTGCCGAGCGTTGCCCGAAACATTGCTCGTTCAGGAATGTCCTCGACACCACTCGCATTGGGAAGCCTCTCGTGATATACCAGGTCCACTCCGTTGTAATTCACTCCAAATGATGAATATGGGAGGAGGCAAGCTGCCTCCGACATATTGATTCCTCTCTTCGTCCTGACCTTGCTGTACTCATCAACGAGAGTGTGTATAGCCTTGGCGACGACATGGAAAACCCGGGCGATGCGAGGGACGTGCTCTCTTCTGAAGGGATGTCCTCCTAGATAGAGATAGTCGGTGAAGGGCTGAACGATCGGGACATGTGGGAAAACAGCGCCTATGAAGCAAATGTATGGGCCTGAGATGGCAATGATAAAGCAGGGACAGCATGAAACATTGCGTATGTCTGTATACTGTCTCGATGGAATGTCACTCAAATATGCCTTTGAGGAACAAATATGACGTATGCTGTCCTGGACAACATGACGACAACTGCCCGTTCACCAGTGCCCAGTTTGGCGAAAGAGAGACCATCTCCAACAACATTCCCTTCCAGCTCGACCTGGCTTTGAATTGAGACGCCGAGAAGCTCTTGGAGATATCCGAATGTCATGTCCTGTCGCGTCTCTTCGTCCGCATATATAGTCAACGCATCACACACGAATCTGCCCGTTGTCGCCACTTGTTCAGGTGTGGGATTCGCCGCAGAGAGGTCGCTCAGGGAGTCTATAACCTGGGCAAAGGCTTTGCTGTACAGACCAACAGACGGACCCGTGAGAGCGGCAGGTCGCCCATTATAAATCGGACAAGAGTTCTGTTGCGCCCTGTAATCAGAGGGTTTCTTCGATACCCTTGAAGGTGAGAGCGCCTCGCGCCCAGCATTAACGGCGGCATCACGAGCTATGATCGACACAACATGGGAACGGGGCGATGTAGAGTAACGACGATGCTCACTGTCATGACCACATACTGCGGTACCTGTCCTAGCCGTGTGATAACGCCGCATAATCGGTTGCTCAATCAGCTGGGCAATAACATGAATGTATCCACGGGGTGGGTCCGCATAATAGTCCTCGACGGGGTAACCTGGGCGTAAGAACGTGGCATCGTTATTCTTCTTGTAGTCCAGTTGCAGGCCATGTACGAAGCTAGTTAGGTCATTAAATGGATAATCCGGCAGCAAGGAATTGGGCTTCCAAAGGGCCAGAATGCCCGACCTCGTGGACAGCCGGGATATAGTGAGGTCATAGATCTTTTGTTCTAGCTCAGAAGCCAAGGCAGTTCGCGGGATTTCCACTCCAAACGGGAGCGGTGAAATCGAATTGCATGAGCCGTCGACAAGAAAGCACATGAGGGTGAGAGGTGTGATAGCCTGACTCGGAGGAGGGTGGTCGTCCATAGTAGCTGAGGTAGTCTGGGGTTTAGTTGAGTCGATCCCGCGTCCCCGCATCTGGGGTTTCATGAGTCTTGAGTCTACACTCCTATCTTACATAACTTACGAGGGCCTGCGGTTAACGAGTGGAAACGATCCCGACCAAGAATAACGTACCCGACACCTTCCTCCCCACTAACCGACGGATGGGGAGATTTCGAAAAAATACATCCAAGATTGGACACCAATGCACACTATAGCGCCGCCAACGAACTAGAGACTCTGTGTATGCAGGGTGACGAGCACTGACGACATCAATCAGTATATCACCAAGTTTGCCGATCTAGCGCACAACGCCCAACTTGCTTGAATACCACTGGCACGAAAATGACCCCGCGGTCCTCGAGAAGATCAAAAGAGGCCTCCCGCAAACGACAAGCTATCCTCACTGGGCTAGTTCCTTGATCTTATGTTATGGCCCTGGGAGGGCCTCGAACTTAGGGCCCTGCTGATGCGCCCGTCTCTTATGCCGGATTACCTTCTATGATGCTCCACTCCAGTAAGTGGGTGCGACGCAGGCACGCGCGCGACCGTGTCGTCTCCGCATCAAAGCACCATCTCTAACCAGACGACGCTCCGTGGAAACATGTTACACGCCGACAGTGCAGATATGACATGCCCAATCGAAACAACAGACCTCACGTTCACCTGACTCACTTCACCACCCGGAGCTATAAACGAACAGAGCGGAACCCCTACGACGACTCACTTCAGGTTAATGTCACTAGTAGGATTACGAACATAATAGGGTTTAATAGCGAGAAATCACGCGGCATGAAGTATGATTGACCGATTTGATGACCTTTAGTAACGATCTGATGCACTGTGCAACTGCCGTTGACCCGAAAGTGAACGTGACGGTGAATTTCGAGACGCAGCTGTTAATTCCTAGTGACTAGTAAATCTGGCTCATGAACTGTGCAGGGTATTGACGGCTACGTTTCAAGTAGCTCTGACTGTCGTCGTGGTAAGGGTCCACCGGACCCGGGTGACCTGAAAAAAATATGTGAGAGATACGGCGCAATGAATGTGAACGCAAGATACGTGCAGAACAGGGGACAGGTCGGCAGCAGATGTTAAGGGGAGACTCGTACTTTGGGGAGAAGAGGGGGGGGAGAGGATTCAGCTCCAAGCTTCCAAGCTGCACACCATGAGCTGGCTGTTTGATTCTTACAATATCGAAGGCGTCCCCGGGCTCTGGCCATATCATGATATTTCATGTGCATATGGTTCAATTATTTCGCACTTGGATGTCAGGAGTTACCCTATCGTTGGACCCAGGAGGGGTGTGGAGAAGATTCCGTTGGTCCAATGGCCCGGGACCCCCAATAATCGCCGTGTCATCAACTCATCTTCAATAACGACATAACTGTATACAGTAACGTCAATGACTTGCGTGGATCGCAGCCTTGCATTGCACACGCCCCGGGTATCTCCTCCTGCGGTCTACGCCATCGGGGATGGCCTCCGATGCACCTATGGCCAAGAGGCTCTTCATCACGGCCGATTGATTGGCACTATGAATATGCCGGAGGGTACACGGGGTGTGTACCGCGGCATTGAGAACAAGCATCCGTGATGTACTGTACAGTCAGTCAGAACACCGTGACGAGCTTCAAGCGTGGCATGTACGGGGGAGACGAGAATAACGGTCAAGCCAGAAACATGAAAAATGGCCGAATCTATGCGGGAGAGTGTGCGGTCTCACACCAGCCAAGTCCGTAGTAAGGTCGCACAAAGAGAACCAATCAGCTGTTAGGTACGGGTGAGTACTATCCGACCAATCCGAGTCGGACATGAACGACAGGACAGCCAATCTTTGATACCCGATTACTGAATTTCTTGAATGAGACAGCACGGTGGTCCCTGTCCTGTGGAGAAACGTATGCGAGTACTGTACTTGAGACCTTTGGCGGCTGTACAGTACAGTACATGTGACGGATCATGCAGTCGAAGTTGTTGGGCGTAAAACTTGAATTTCGGGCGAGAAGAATTCCTTCGGCCGATGAACTAAGCGCGCAAGCTCGAACCGCCGTGTAAAGGAAAAAAAAGTTGACCGTCGGTCATCGTTCGTCTTGGTTCAAATAGTCTACTATAGTCCGGTCCTCAATGGCATCCCTGGCATCCCGTTCCTCACAAGCTCTTTCTCGCGCTGTTTCTCGCCGTGCCCCCCGCACCGCCAGCAGGCCCGTCGCCAAACCCGCAAACGCGGCTAGCTACTCGCTGTTGGCGCGCTCCGCCGTCGCTGCCAGCGCACCGCGCAGAACAACCACCTTCGAGGTCCTTTTCTTTCTTTCCTAGCCGTCGTTTCATCTCGTAGCGCTTCTCCAAATCTTCTGACTCGTTCGTCTTTCTCTCACACAGTCCGTTCGCGGCGTCAAGACGCTCGACTTTGCGGGCAGCAAGGAGGTCGTGTACGAGCGCAGCGACTGGCCCCTCGCCAAGCTGCAAGACTACTTTAAAAATGACACGCTCGCCCTCATCGGCTATGGTTCGCAAGGCCACGGACAGGGCCTGAATGCGCGCGACAATGGCCTCAACGTCATCGTTGGAGTGCGCGAGAATGGCGAGAGTTGGAAGCAGGCACAGGAGGATGGCTGGGTACGTACGCGTGCATTCTCCGCTTTCTTTCCTTTGCAAAAAAAAAATAAGTTTGCTACGACCAGCAGAACTTTGTTCACTAACGACGTCTCCTTTTTTCAAGGTGCCTGGAGAGACGCTGTTCCCGATCGAGGAGGCCATCAAGCGAGGGACGATCGTCATGAACCTGCTCTCGGACGCCGCACAATCGGCGACGTGGCCGAAGCTCGCGCCGCTCATCACTAAGGGCAAGACCCTCTACTTCTCGCATGGCTTCTCCGTCGTGTACAAGGAGGACACTAAGGTCGTGCCCCCACCGGACGTCGACGTCATTCTCGTCGCGCCCAAGGGCTCCGGCCGCACCGTCCGCACGCTGTTCAAGGAGGGCCGCGGTATCAACTCGTCCATTGCCGTCTGGCAGGACGTCACGGGCAAGGCCAAGGAAAAGGCAACCGCGCTCGGCGTCGCCATCGGCTCGGGCTATATGTACGAGACCACGTTCCAGAAGGAGGTCTACTCCGATCTGTATGGCGAGCGCGGCGTGGTGAGTACAATACGGTTGTCGTGTTTCCGCAACATTGGAACCGCTCCTGACTTTCCAAATTTTTTCTTCAGTTGATGGGTGGTATTCGTGAGTTCAACGCGTAGTACTTTTCCGTCCGGTCGGTCTGATAGCTTTCTTTCTCACAGAGGGCATGTTCCTCGCGCAATACAAGGTCCTCCGTGAGAACGGCCACTCGCCCTCGGAGGCATTCAACGAGACCGTCGAAGAGGCGACGCAGTCCCTCTTCCCGCTCATTGGCGCCAAGGGGTTCGCACCGTTTCTCCCTCACACTTACCAACAAGCTCACTAATCACTCGTTCGTCTCTTCCCCCCTCACAGGATGGACTACATGTACAACGCATGCTCGACCACCGCGCGCCGCGGCGCGCTCGACTGGGCTCCCATATTCGAGGCGGCCAATCGCCCGATCTTTGAGAAGCTCTACAAGAGCGTGCGCGACGGCACCGAGACGCGCAAGGCGCTCGAGTTCAATGGACGCAGCACGTACCGCGAGGACCTTGCCCGCGAGCTCAAGGAGATTGATGACCAGGAGATCTGGCGCGCGGGCAAGACGGTGCGCTCGTTGCGCCCGGACTACAAACCCTGACGGGAAGCGATGGGAGGCACAAAAGTCCTCATAAAATGCACCCATTCAGGGAGCGCTATCTAGTCTCCTTGTCATGTATTACTAGTAGTACATACAACCGCTTAGGTCTTCACTGCCGAACCAAAATCCTTTTCCCTCGCCGACTTGACGCGGTCCCACAATACGGCGTGTTTTTCTACTCGCGGGCTCACTAGTCTTCGACTTCTACCAAAATGACATCAAGGTTAAAAGGTTAACAGTCTACTTGAATTAGGGTGCAAGTAATCTGCTGTGAAGTATACTTAGAATTGCACGGAGACGGTAGAGGGAACTAGTGCAACTCGGTTCAAGTTGACGAATTACTACTTGTCATGCTATTCGAAGTTCGTCGTGGCGCCAATGCATCGATGAGATCTCGGGAAAGACGGCCCGGATGCGGGGCGTGAAATGAATGATTATGCTACAAAAATTACAGTAGCAAAACTAGTTGGAGATTCAAAGTAGTTCAAGCATGTCCAAGTCATGCTGCTTCTCTATTAAACCTCCTGCCTTGATACCGGAAGCCCACCTTATTTCCCCTGAATCATTTATAATGGGCGGGTATCTAGCCGAGCCATCTACACCTGCCCAGTCAAAGTCAACCAGCATACCCCCTTGGCGCGCCGTGCCTGTCACGGTTTCCCTCGAGACAACCATGATGTTTGGCCGACGTAAGTCCCCGAATACCAGCCCATTTTCGTGCAAGAGCTTCACCGCATCTCTGATGTCGTTGCGTACGTGCGCTGGGAGCGGATTCTCCTTGTACTGGTCCTTCGCGCGAAAACGATGATACGCATTGCTCCCCGACACCAATTCCATCACAACCATGCACAACCCTCCGCTAACTCTGCCAAAGTGGTAAAGTCTTGGAGCGAATTTGTGCTCGGCGAGTAACATGTGCGCATCTGCACAGTACGTCTCGCAAAACTTGACAACAACATCCATGGTGCCGAGCGTTGCCCGGAACATTGCTCGCCCAGGATCGTCCTCGACACCACTCGCACCTGGAAGCCTCTCGTGATATACCAGGTCCACTCCGTTGTAATTCACTCCAAATGATGAATATGGGAGGAGGCAGGCTGCCTCCGGCGTTTCGATTTCTCTCCTCGTCCTGACTTTGGTGTACTCATCAACGAGAGTGTGTATAGCCTCGGCGACGACATGGAAAACCCGAGCGGTGTAAGCGACATGCTCTCTTGTGAAGGGATGTCCTCCTAGGTAGAGATAGGGGGTGAAGGGCTGAACAATCGGGACATGTGCGAAGACACCGCCCATGAAGCAAATGTATGGGCCTGGGATGGCAATAATAAGGCAGGGACAGCATGAAGCATTGCGTATGTCTCTATACTGTTTTGATGGAATGTCACTCAAATATACCTCTGAGGAACAAATATGACGTACACTGTCCTGGGCAACATGCTTCCGATAAGTGAGTGCGGCTTGGAGGCCAGGGTCTCCACTACCAAGCTCTGCCTTCATCTCGTAATAGACGGCGACTGCCCATTCACGAGTGCCCAGTGGGGTGAAAGAGACACCATCTCCAGTAACTTTCCCTTCCAGCTTGACCTGGCTTTGAATTGAGACGCCGAGAAGCTTTTCGAGATATGTAAACGTCATGCTCTGTCGCGCGTCTTCATTCGGATATATAGTCGACGCATCGTGCATGAATTTCCCCGTTGTCGCCACTTGTTCCGGTGTGGGATTCGCCCCAGAGATGTCGTTCAGGGAGTCTATAACCTGGGCAAAGGCTTTGCTGTACAGACCAACAGACGGACCCGTGAGAGCGGCAGGGCGCCCATTATAAATTGGACAAGCGTTCTGTTGCGCCCTGTAATCAGAGGGTTTCTTCGATACGCTTGGAGGTGGGAGCGCCTCGCGCGCAGCATTAACGGCGGCATTACGAGCTATGACCGACACAACGTGGGTATGGGGCAATGTAGAGTAACGACGATGTTCACTGTCATGACCACATACTGTGGTACCTGTCGTAGCCGTATCATGAGGTCGCACAGTCGGTTGCCCAATCAGCTGGGCAATAACATGAATGTATTCAGGGGGAGGCGGGTCCGCATAATAGACCTCGACGGCGGTACCTGGGAGTATGAGCGTGACAGCGTTATTCTCCGTGAGATAGTCCAGTTGCAGATCATGTACGATGCTAGCTAGACCATTAAATGGATACTGGGGCAGCAAGAACTTGGGCTTCCAAAGAACCACAGTGTCCAACCCCGTGGACAGCCCAGCGAAGTCATGAATCATTTGTTCTAGCCTAAAAGCCAGGGCGGTTCGCGGGATTTCCACTCCAAACGGGAGTGGTCTAAGGGGATTACATGAGCTGTCGATAAAGAAACACATGAGGGTGAGAGGTGTGTCATCTCTCATAGGAGTGTCGTCCATAGTAGCTGAGGTGGTCCGGGGTTTAGGTTAAGTTTAACACTCGAGTTGATTTCGATTTCGACTTGAGTCGATCCGCGTCCGGGGTTTCCCGAGTTTACACTCTTTTATGATTATTAAGATCTGGCGTGCGGGAAAGACCGGAATTTTTGGGGGTTGGCACGTATGGTACGCGGTCGGTTGACGGGTGGGAACACCCATCTGGTTCTATCATGTATTACATACAACCTTACTAGGTCTTCACTACCGAATCAAAAGATTCAAAATCCTTTCCCCCCGCTGATGGCTCGCTTTGCTGCGCACTTCAATCCGCTTTCGCCTTGTCCTTAACTTCTGCCTCGCGCGCACCCGAACCCCAAACCAACTCCTCGACCTCGCCTTTCCGGCCCGTCAAGCTAAGCAACGCGCCCCATACAGGTGTCAACAGTGGCACGAACATGGCGACGCGCGCGCGATACGCGGCGTAGCCCCGCGGGTACTTGCTCGCGGAGATGGACTCGGTGAAGCGCGTCGACGAGATGAAGAGCAGACAGAGCGCCAACGAAGGTGCGAGCGGCACGAGTTCACGCAGCGCGTCGACGAGCGTGCCTTTGTGCCCGAGGACTAGCGGTGGCACGCCGGGCAAGGAGAGGAGAGGGATGAGATTGAGCACGCCCTGTGACGTACGTTGTCAGCGTATAAGCACGAATGATCGGAGCGTGCAAACATACCCAGAAGGACTGCTCGGCAAAAAAGTTCGGGTGGCGACTCCAGGCCCACAGACCGCGCGTGCAAAACCCACGCGCCGCGTCGTCCTTGGTCCATGCGAGGCGCGCGCCGGGCCAGTGCGCACGTGCGTCGTACGTTCCGTGCTTCCATGCGTGGAATGCGAACTGTTGGTTGTCCGCTGTGAACTCCCACGCGGAAAGTGCGAGCGCGGTCAGTGCCAGGATGCCATCTGTGAGCGTCAAGGGAGTCGGGTGGGTCGCTGCGATCAACGTGGGGGTGGCTATCAGGAGCAAGAGGATGTTTTGGATTGCGGCTGAGGACGGAATGGGGAGTGCATGTGTCAGAGGGGGGGAGTCCCGACGCAAACGTCGGTGTAGACTTACAAATGAAGGTAAGGTTGACAATTTGGAATAGCCATGGCGGGATCTTAGTGCGGAGGACGGCCCAGCGGTAGTCCTCGTCGTCGCTGTGAAGTGTATCAACACGGGGGTTGTCAAGAGGGTAGAAGAACGCACAGCCGGAAAAGACCACGTCTCCATGTGTTATAGGATAGCCTGAACATCCACAAAACCTTTGCACTTTCGTCAGTAAACGTGATTCAGGGCCTGTCAGTGGTAACTATGCGAACTGTAAGGCCTAGCATGAGCAACGCGCGAGGGCTAAAATCCCGCGCAAGGTGTCCAGCTTCCTCGGGAACATACGGCGCAAGGTATCTCCAACTTTCATTCCTGTGAGGCCAGAGGGGTAGGAGAGCCCAATAGGCAGTGTAGATCGTGGGCAAGAACGTCCAGACACGGTCAACTTGGGAGACATTGCCGGTGATGACGGAGAGAACATAAGTCGTCAGGGTTGTCACAGCACATAACTTCAGAGGGTATGCGAGTAGAAATGTCAATTCATGGTTTGCTATGCCGGAGAGGGGAAGAGGCGACATGGTTGTTGTGGTTCGTAGTCAAGTGTGTCCGAGTATGACGACATACTAGGCGCCAACAACCCCCCTTTGACCCGCACCAAAACGATGATGTCAAGGTTAAGGGCGTACCTCAATAGATCAAGCAGAGTCGCTCGCGATGCTACAGCAAGAGGTCCGTCTCGTCATAGCGTCCCCTCCCTCCCCTCAGCTAACAAAACCACGACAGTCCTGCAAATGCAAGGCGCCGAACAGCGCTCGCGTGCACCCCTGACGCTCTTCACGCTCCACACCCCAGAAGCCATCAAGCAGTACGCCTACGGTTGCGACGCCGACGTCGGTGGCACCTCAACCGTCCACTTTGACTTTGACGACGACCCAGCGCGCGCGCCCCCGGGCCCTGACATTCACACTGACACTAGCACTGGCACTAGCCCTGACAACCAGCGCCGTGGTGCCGCGCGCTTCCACGGCGTCATGCGTCTCGCTGTGCGCCCAGGTTACGAACAACGCATCCGCGGCGGCTACGCCGGTTTTCGCAACAAGGTGCGTGTGGATGCACATGCACACAGGTGTTTGTTTTGCGAATTAATATCTTTAATTTTTTTTTTTTTAATTGCATGTGCCATGTGCAGTTCCGCCCGACGTTGTTTGGCGAGCTCACGGACGACGTGTCGAACCACCGCTTCCTCGCGCTGCGCGTGCGCGTCGCGGGCCACCCGCGCACGCGCGACTCTTACTTTGTCAACGTGCAGACGGAGGGCCCGACGAACGACGATCTGTGGCAGCACCGGCTGTACTTTACGCGCGACGACGGTGGGTGGGAAGACGTCTTTGTGCGTCTCTTCCTTTCTCCCCACACATGTCTATTGGGCGGGGCCAAACGGAGCACAGATACCCTTTGACGGCTTTGTGATGACCAAGGCGGGCACGATCAACACCCAACCGGTGTCGATGCTCCGCGAGCGCGTCCGTTCGGTGGGCATATCCCTCCTCGGCGGTAATGCGGGGGTGGAGGGTCCCTATGAGCTCGGTATTGAGAAGATCCTCGCCGTCAATGAGGAGGACGTCACTGTCCCGCCACGTACGTTGCCCCCTTTTTTGTTCTTGTTTGGCGAGTAACTTATCCATCTTATAGTGGACAGTTCAATTCGCCAGCCGGGACAAGGTGCCCAGTGGGAGCGGGGGCCAATATGATCCCCCTGGTAGGTTTATGTCATTTAGAGGCGAACATGCTCATTAGGCAGCGTCCTCTCCAGCGGTAACCTACTTCAGTTTCTCTGACACGTGAGAGCCTTCAGACCGGTGGATGACACATACTGTAGTCTCACAATTCATGGAAATGGGTGGCTAGCAGCGTCTAAAGCCCGGCAATCTGACAGAGTTGAAAAATCCGGTCCGAATCGCGGGTTGTTTTACTTCGTGCAGTCGGAGAAGGAAAAATGACTTGTATATACGATGTCGAGCAGCATAGGCGCGCAAAAGGAGTACGAACGTGAGATATGATATAAACTGGCAATGAATCCAAGACTATAGTACAAACGGGAATGTAAAGATGAAAAAAAGGAGGGGATCGATGGTTAAAGAGGATAGTAAGTGTAGGCAGAAGAGGGTAAAGGAAATGGTGACTTTTACGCGATGACACATACTCCGCAGCAGGTTGCACTCCCTTGGTCCAATCCGTCAGGATGACTGTAGGAGCCTGGGGCACCAGGCCCACTTGACTGAACAGGTCGACCGGTTTGCTGTTCCTAGATATTTGGCGTAGCCAAGTCAATACCAATGACGATCTGAATAGGCACGAGACCCAAAAAAACAAATTGAAAAATAAAAACCGATCGTACCTTGTTGTATTTGCGAATCTCACGGACGAGATTGGAGAAGGCCTCGTCCACATTGATGCGTTGTTTAGCCGAGGTCTCAATGAAGCGACATCCGAAATGCTTAGCAAGATCACGGCCCTCTGTGTGATGAGGGATGAGAGGATGGTATCATCTCTAATGACGAGACGTACCATTCATGCCGACCTGACGCTCAAACTCGAGGTCACACTTGTTGGCTACGACGATGACGGGAAAGGAGTCCTTATCCTTGACGCGCAAAATTTGCTGGTGGAACGTGCTGATCTCCTCAAAGGAATTCCGCGAGGTGATTGAGTAGACGAGTAAAAATCCTTCACCGGTGCGCATGTACTGCTCGCGCATGGCACTGTAAGCGTGGCGGGGAAGAAGAAAGAGATAAGAGATCTGGTGTGCCTGGTTGATATGGACAGTAATGGTAAAGATACCGACCCGTATTCTTCTTGGCCTGCAGTGTCGAGGACGTCGAGAAGAGCGACCTCGTCGTCGATGACGCATTGCTTCCTGTATGAATCTGTCGCCACATGAAAGCCCATGAGCGCTCGGAGCAAGGGAGGGGTAAATATATGCGGTAGTATGTGGCGCATACCTTCAATCGTAGGATCATACTCGTCCACAAAGTGACTTTGGATGAATTGGATGGTCAGAGCAGACTTTCCGACGCCTGGCAGCGGAGATAGTGCAAAGGTGAGTGGGCGGCATAGGCATCCCCGAAAAGCAAGAGATGACGTACCACCACCACCGACAACCACGAGCTTATATTCCCGTAAAAACTGAGCCTGAGATAGAATATGGTCAGAGGAGAGGAAAAAAGGAGAGCGGAGGACGGACCCTGGACATTTGAGAGGAGAGGAGAGGAGAGAGATGGATCGAAAGAGGGTAATGGGAGCTTGAGGAAATAAAAAAAAGGCAAGAACTGGCGTTGTCTATAAAGGGAAAGGGCACAGCCGAGTGTTTCCCAGAAGAAGAAATAAGTCGATACGGTACAGCGGCGTGGGAGAGTTGACAAGTGATTGTGATGTGATCCATCTGGTGATGATCGTCTACACGTCTCTGTATTACTTGGCTTCTCATCTAGAGACCGGCCTATGAAACCAACTGATTCACCTACTAATCTAATTTCAAAACCCCACACCCAGCTGATCTCAACGTCTACAGTCCTCCTACACGATCCGGAGTTTGAACTCCACATGAGGGCGGACTCTATAAACGGATCGACTAATCTCCACTTGGGAATCAATATTGTTTCCCCGCACGGGCCGAGAAATAAGAGAATGATCCCTAATACAGCCTGCCCTTATGATCGCCTGCCCTGCTAGCACACTAACACGCGAACGCGCTTGCTTAGCCTTCCTGCGCCCGGTGCCTGCTCTATCATTGGAAATACCCGCCTCTTAGGTTTCCACCCCACGGGCACAGGCACAAGCCCGACACAGAATGAAGCCTGGGGGTTTGGCCTCACAGTGGCTAAAGAAGATTCGCCATCTCAGAAGCATCCATGCTAATTTAGGGCTGGGCTGAAACAATCGTATGGCATCCCGTAAATGCTTACGGAGGATACGCCAGGTGCTGGGCCGCAAATAGCTTACGCAGGTGCGTCTTCTTGAAACACCGGTAAGTTACGTGCGGGGCGCAGGGTACAGCTGCTGTCACGTGTATGGACAGTGCATTAAAGGCAAACATCATTCCGCCACAGACACTGACATGCTGCGCCTAGTAGAGATACAAGGGCGAGTTATAGCACGTGTACCAGGCTAAAGCAATACCCTTCCCGACTATATTAAGACAAATACATGCGGGAGCACCGACATCCTTTGATGCATCACTGCAGCATCAGGGACTAAACGGCGCCCATCTTGACGGAGGATCAGCGCGAACAAAAACAAAACAACGGTTGTAATGTGAAATGTTAGACGTGCCTCCATTGCACACATGTGGGGGTGGGTTTAGACCGGAATGCAGACGACATCGGAACAGAGGTGTGAGCGAGCGAGCGTGTGGGCGGGGGTGTGCCATGTGGTGTAGGTCGTGCGTGGGGATTAGGAAACAACGCAGGAGCTGCTGTTCCAACAGCCTGCGCCGGGTAACCTGATGGCGTCGTCGGGAGTGATAGGCCGCGGAATGCGGCGCATCTGTAGTAATTCCTGATGGAGTGCAGGGCGCAAATAAATAAATAAATAAAAAAGAACAAGAGTCATTGGAACTGCCATTGCTCCCAAAAAAAGAAAACAAAAAAAGACGGGGGAAAAAGAAGAGTGTATGTACTAAGACGTACTTTGTTGTGATCACGTATTTGACGTACGAGGTTCAAGAATGTCTCGCCCACGTTGGTCCCGAGCTTGGCCGATGTTTCGACGAAGCGACATCCGAGCTCCCGAGCGATGTGACGGCCCTCTGCCAGTGCGCGCAGTGAATGATGGACGGGTGGGTGCACAGGCCGCCGCCGGGGGAGTTCAGAAAATCAGAAAAATTAAAGCGATAAAGGAAATAAAACTGATGCACCGTGGACATCAACTCGGCGCTCATAATCGAGGTCGCATTTGTTCCCAACGAGGACGATGGGAACCGACTCGGAATCTTTCACACGCAGGAGCTGCTGGTGCATGGCGCCAATCATGTCGAAGGAACCCCGGTCCGTGATGGAGTACACCAGGAGAAAACCCTCGCCCTCGCGCATGTAATGCCCTCGCATGGCGCTGCTCAGGGGGGCGCCAGAGAGCGTCAAATTCGGTGTCAAAAGTGTCAGGTGTCAAGTAGCCGAGGGGTGGCGCAAGGAGAAGAACCAAAAGGGGTGCGCAAGGGGGGAAACGTGTATCATATCATAGTCAGTGGCCGGGTGAGGCATATAGTTTGCAAATTCCAAGATCTACCTAAACTCTTCTTGGCCCGCCGTGTCCAATACGTCCACGAGCGCGTCTTCCCCGTCGATGACACATTGTTTCCGGTACAAGTCTAAAAAACCACAAGCACGTTAGCGGGTCTGATGCCGTAAAGTGAACAACGTGCGCATCCCGAGCCTTCGACGCCACGTTCGTGCCTGCCCCTACAACAAGTAGTCGTACGGGCCCCGGTGCGACACCGCGCTTCTGTAGCGTACCTTCGATGGTGGGGTCATAATCCTCCACGAAGCGGTTGTCCATAAACTGGATCGTCAGAGCGGACTTGCCGACGCCTGCCCGTCACGAACGAATCAATGAATGAGCGAGCTCTGGTTCCTGGAGTCCGGACGGTGCGTGCCAGTGGTCCCCTCCAGGGATGGATACGCCGGACCCCGCGTGCGCGTTTTTCTCGAAATTGAACTCACCACCGCTCCCAATGACGACGAGTTTGTATTCACGCAAGAACTGGAAAAGCGATAAGAAAAGGGTGGTAGTGCCCGTCCGGGTTCAAGTTGAGCTCCTGGCGAACGATAACGACAACTGGCGCAAGGGTTCACTCACTCGGCCGCTAGACATGCTCGTCGGGAGTACGCAGGCAAGCAGGAAGGATGGGGAAGGCGGTACGATAATCCTTAAGATAACAAGGGGTGGGGTGGAACGTTCATCAGGGCGGCTTAGAATATATAGCTTCCGTTTTATGCTGTGTCTGGTACTCAGCTGGCGTGTTTTTGATATTCGCACTCGTCATAATTTACAAATACGCACTCATAGTTGTCTGCCACGTTTGCCGTGGGGTAACTCTAAAATGAATTGCGCCTGGACCTGCGGGTCGTGTGGGCTTAGAGGCCTTCGAACATTACAAGGGTCTCTTCAGAAATTCGGTCCTTGACAGGCGTAAAACGCCACCCGTCTCTGTCACCATTTCCGCGGAAGCGTATGATACACTCGCTGTCCACTCATCGAGTGGTTTTCAACGTCTTATGAGGAGGCAACGTTGTATTGGACGAAAGTCTGCTCAACACCTAACTCAAACATAATGCATAACGGTCATGGTGATGCGATGCGAGGCATGCGAGAATACATAGCAAACCGAGCCGCAGGGCGCAACTTGTGCTAAGTTGATACAATGAGTATGTATGGTAATGAACGAACGAGATAACTTATCGGCCCGCACGTGCCTGCAGGGTCGGGACGGCAACTGAGCCCAGATCCGACTTCGGGACGATTTATTCTAAAAAGCGAGACAGCCGAGGAGAATGTGGCCCTACGGTGTCCTATACCTGATTGACTACAGGTATCCGCGATGTGATGATCGGGACGCCGCCTTGCGCGAGCGGGTTGAGAGAGCTGATCTTGTCTGCAAACGCGCGGTCGGGGTACGTGTCAAGTTCGGCAGACCAGGCAGTGTCGGCAGAGAACGAGGCGTTTGTCGATGATGAACCGGCCGAGGAACCCGGGGCTGTTCAAACGTCTGACGATCCATCTCGGCACCGGCTTGCGCGCTGATGCTCGTGGACCTGCTCAAGCGCAGTGGCTGCGTGGGCTGCAAAGGAGGGATCACGTAGGGCGGCTGTGACGGAGGGCTAGCCTCAGAATCCGAGTACTGACTTGCATCCCTCGAGTCAGCCGGCGACACCAAGTGGGTGTCTGGATCGGTGGGTCTTCGTCCGCCACCGACAGCGCCGACAGATACATAGGCCTTTAGAGGGCGAGTGGCACCCTCGGGCGGAACGACCAATGAGTGATCAATGGAAGATGTCGCGGGCAAGGGAGTTGTAGGGGATACATGCACAGTAGATTCCAAGATCGAGATGGGCAAGTCAGCTGAACCATTGGTCGGGATTGCGGGAGCCGGGGATAGCGGGGAATCAACGGACGATGCGAATGCGTCGGAGAAGTACAAGTTAACCACCGAGCCAACATCTGCATCTGTGGGAGAAACACTGGCGGCTGGTGAACGCGGGGCCGCCTCGACGACTGGCAGGGTGGTTTGGGGGGCGGTAATCGTGGCAGGAGACCCTGGGATTGGGCCTAGGTCGCTAGAGACACGAGAGCGTTTGACGCGTGGACAAGGCGTCAGACCTGTCACGTTGGAGTTGCTCTGGGAGGACGGGGTCAGGAGATGTAGTTGTGGGTTCGTGTGCGTAACTTTTTGGAGCGCTTGTGGGGGAAGGGCGAGCTCGGCATCTGATACTGAGGCAATGGACTTTGGGATCAAGGCAGGCGAAACTGAAAGCTCCGAAGTCCCAAGACTAGGAGTCGGCGAGTGACAGGGTGATGGTGATTCGGAATCGGGAGGTGTTAGCAGGCGAGTAGTGGAGGTCGCGCTATCAGCCTTTTTGTGCAATGACTTTTTTGAGGAAGAGCGTGATGGGACCAATCCATGGAGGATAGTGATGGGCGGATGTGCTTGAGATGCCGTTCTCATCGCCTGGTCCTGTGTTGGGGGCGCGAAGGTTGACTGCGGCTTCCAGTCGTCTGCAGGACGGGACACAGTGCCTCGTTCCATACGCCCTTTCTCCGTGTCTGGGCATACGGGGGTAGATGTCGATCTCATGGCAGGACCTAACGCTCTCAGAACATTGAACAGAATGAGAACGTTGAGTACACCTGTGTCAAGTGTCAGCTTGACATGCGGAAGGACTGGCAATTACCACACCTTCCAAGTACTCCAAACTATCAGAGAAGGCCATAGCTTCTGGGGAGACCCCGATACCAGAAATGACCATCAATTGCACGATGGACGAGGGGAATAAGGTGACAACGAAGGCTGAAATAGTAAGGTTAAGGTGCTGGTGTAGTGTCCAATTGCTAGGCTAAACTTACAGATAGGGAGCCTGTGCAGAGAGGTTCAAGACAAGATGAGAGTAAAACCAGGTGAACTTACCAAAGCATCGTCCGCGCAACCGAGTAGATAAAGCGCTGGTACTCTTCAAAAGTTCCACTGCGTGGGCGCAAGCGGCGTTCAGGGTCAAGTTGAATTCTCAGGCCACCGTTGATAGTGAGAGTGCCGCGGAGTATCAGGAATATGAGAGAATAGACGATCGCCGAGAGAAGCGATGCAAGAAACAGCTTTTCCAACTCGTGAGGACGTGGTGGGTAGGGTATGCAGTGAGGGTACGCACAGGCAGGAAGAAGAGAAGCATATGCGCGATTCCGTACGACTTTGAGAAGCCACAAGCGATGCCAGTGATGCTGTAGACTGGGTTGTCAGAGTCAGCGGAGACCGCCAGAGGGCCGGCACCTGACAAGATGACTTAAATTAGAAAAGGCAAACACTGAGGTTGACAATCACTAACCGATAGCAAGCGCAGCTGCCCATCCGATAATGGTGACAACGATTCCAACCCACTGTGGCTGCCGATTGCGTAGGACAAGCGTCCTGAAAGTGTGGGTGCCCATTATGACGATGAAGAAGGATGTCCCAAACTGCCCGATCTGGCCCAATACTCCTAAGTGACGGTGAACTTCAGAGATCGTGCGCAAACGACGGAACGCATAACACATACCCTGAGCGACGCAGGATGTCCCTACAAGAAAAGTCACCACAGATAGTAAACGCGCCTCGGTTTATTTCATTAGAGAGGAAGTTTACTTACCTGCTGTGACCCCGCCTCCGATAATCCACTGGATGCTTATCAACCCGCTTACGCATTTGATCCAGTTGCTGAGTAGTAAACACCCCGCAAATTGACCCAGTTGGGAGCGGAAAAAGAATGCCTCGCGTGTGAGATTGAGGTGCGAAGTCCGTTTAAAGGTGGAGGACAGAAGGATCCAGACAACGCTGAGGAGGACAAAAGAGAGCACAAATGTGGAAAGAAGCGCAAAGACAAACACAGTCTACGTAATAGGGAATAGTTAAACCCACTGGCGCGCGCGACGGTGCTAGCGCGGAGGACTTACGATGGCAGCCGACTTTTGACTCGCATGGAATGGAACAAAGTGAGGTGCCGCTGTGCTCACTGCGGGTGACGTGAGATTCATGGGTTGACGGCTTATTTACGGCGGGACTGTTCCAGACAGATTCGAAAAATAAAGGGGGCAGTCCTGCGGCCTGACGAAGAAAAGAAAAGGAACCGGTCCCAAAGAACGAAGGAAGGTTAAGAGAGAAGAGCGAGGTGGTGGTCACCGAAAGAGACAGGGACTCGACTTTGGCCCTCGGCGGCGTCGGCGCACTGGCAGGCACCGTTACTCCGGCTAATCATTGATGAAAGGTATACAGTATTATAGTGTACGGTAAACACAGCCCGCAGCCATATGAAGGTTGTCATCGTAACCGCATTTCATGTAGATATTGGATATGATATCGAGTATTGAATCCTCAGCGGACCTAAGTTACAGTAAGTTACTGGGGTACCACGTCCTCCTACGATCATCGTCAACCGGGTTTACGAACGAAAAACTTAGCTATTCCTTCTACGGGTTGTTCCTTTCTCGCGTCCCTTTTCCGTTTCCTTCCCTTCTCTACGGCTCGCAGCCCAAGAGTGCCACGAATGTTACCATCAACCCCATCTGGCATCTTTGATAGATCCTGTGCGACGTGAAAGTCATTATGTTCCAAACGTAGCCGATCCAGTGCCTCCGCTTGGCTCAACCCTGATTCGTGTCCACCGTTATCCCCGAGCTCAACCTCGAAGCGTTGGTGGCATCGCGGACATACAAACCCGACCGTATCGTCCCGGTTGATCCAAGATATATCTGGCAGATCGAGAGAGGAACTCACCCCGTCCTCCGCCTCGCGTCCACGCTTCCTGCGATGACCCCGTATTAACTCATACGTGTGACCGTCTGAGCCTGAGGACGGTGGCTTTGTGTCTGTCCCCGATCGGAAAAACCCTTCGATGCTCTGTTGGCCTGCCTCGCCTGGTTCAACGCCAGTAAATCCAAGCGCGATGGTTGTCACCGAGTAGGGCAACGAGCCGTCTCGCTTGCTGCCGCCCCCCACCAGGTCCTTCCATAGCCGGTCGGCAAATCCTACTATCGTATCCACAGTGACGTTCCGTGCGAATGGGAATGATGTTTGTTTTGATCGGGACCAATCATACCCTATTTTCGAATAAGATTAATCATGCCGTACGGAAGGTTATCGAGATAATAACCGTACGGTGTCGTGCGTGTAGAACGATGGTTTTGGGCCAGACTGAGGGGTCCTCCGCGCGCAGCTCATTTAATCTCAGCGCGAGCTCTGCAGCTAGGACACGTAGCCAATGTGGACCCTCCGACATATTGGTAATCGGGCGAGGGAGGTTTTTCGACGCCATCATGCTTTTATTTAGTGCTGGCTTTTCTTTCACTGAGGCAGAGCCATGTTGGTCGTTACGGGCCCTGAGAACGTCTCTTGTTACTCACCTTCAGTCCTGTCGATGCCTCTGCAGAGTACCATTTAGTCACCCGTTCGGTTGTATTATTAGGATATCTGAGTTGACACTAGCCCCACCTTAGAATGTCATACACCCAGATAGAATCGTCTCCCAGTTTCTGCTGTATTTCATCTGGAGGGCTGTAGATAAACAAGCTGTTGACAAGCAATGTTGATAGCTCACGAAGACTGATGGACCTGCACCGCATTTCCAATTCAATAATCAGTGGCGGTGCGAGATCGAGCACTCATACAGGAGATCGCCGACAGTCGACGCCTCGAACCTCTCTGCGATGAGCTGCCCGAGTTTGCCACCAAGGAACCTTATCTGATCACATTCTGTGAGAATTGCTCGAAAAAACGCGCAACGATCAGATAGCTATCACCTTTTGAAAAGGCATTGGCATGAGATAGTTTGGTATCGCGACATTGCGGAGGATGCTCTGAGCGGAGATTAGGCGGTGACAAGCTATGATCGGAACGACTTCACCTGCGAGTCCCGCTTCTTGTATGACGCCGTGAGCTGTGCACCAAAGTTACCAGCAGCACAGGGACCAGGAACCACGTGGCCAACGCACCTTGGCTAAGAACTTGTTTCTTGCGATGCCCTTTAACGCGTGCGCGCGAGAATCAGATGTATGGCTTAGAACAGTCGAGTTTCGTTGATGAAACGTACTGCAGATGTAGTATACCCCAGTTGCGTGCGCACTTCCGCCCTAATCTTGTCCATGAACTCGGCAGCTATTGACAGTGCTACATCGTGCCATGTGCTCGGTACGTTCACATCCGCATCTGCATGTGTTCCGGTTTCATGAGCAGGACCGGAATCATCCAAGGAGGGATCAATGGGGATCAGAATCCCGCATTTATCCCAAAGTATGGGAGGTGGCGGCGGTAACAACGTGTCGAGGCCGTTTGGCGCATCTGGTGGCACCTGGGATAGATAGGGGTAGCGCGCAAGGAGTTCCGCGCGCACCGGGCGAGTGAAGTCGATGAAGGCTTCGTCGATCGAAGCCTTTTCTGCCGCATAGCTTGAGAAACGAGCCAACCAGGCTGGGAAATGACACCGCCCACCAATTTCGCCGTCTGGCAAGCCTTCCTTGAATATAGCGATGATCTTCGCGCTCTCGCGCCGGTAGTAGTCTAGGGAGACCTATTCGCACGCCGGCGCACGGACAACCGACACCTATCAGCGAAAAACCATGACACGAACCATTGATTAACGCGCCTGTAGTGATTGATTCATTGCTTGAGCCATACGGGTCGTAATTATGTCCAGCCATCGACTCGGAGATGGACGCAATCAGAAAGCAAAGACGAACCTTGTGAGTCGTCGTGTCCGGGTTCTCCCAATACCCGGGCGCCTGCTCCCCCTCCTTGTACGTCGCGACGTGCACAACTATCAATTCCGGACACTTTTTCAAGGCGTCGCGCCAGTTGCTCATGCGCGTGATGCCGAATGCGCGCGCGGGGTAGTTGACCGCAATGAGGGCGTCCCATTGGCGTACGACAAGTGGGCGTGATGGGTCTATGCCAAGTCGCACTTGTTCGCATGCTGCGTAGAAAGCGTCACTGTCGCAGAGCGCGATTACACGCAGCGGGTCGCGCGCCCCGGGCGGCGGAGATAAAATGTGTCTGTACGTTATTGGGGGTTTAAGGTCTGTGAATTCATCTTGTGGGTTGAACCTCGATTTCCCGTTCGGTGAGGCGTGCTTCCTTAGGGGTGATGTAGGGAACATGGATTGTAATAACAGCACCGCTACAGAGCGTCCGAGTCACGGCGGGGGAACAAACACCGCCGCGCTATTAATGACACCACGTGATAAATACACTCTGAGGCTAAATTACAAGCTAAGTTACAAGATCGTCATACGGACTACTGATTTATTGTTCCCTTTGACTGACCCGCTTGGGGAGGACGTTCGCCGCAGCCGACGATACGTCAAGATCAAGCAAGTTCTGCAGATTACGGTATATGAGTCTCCACCCGCAGCAATATCTCAACTGATTGACTGACCTGTCCTGCTTTGATCGAATTAGCAGAGGGCATCAGGCCTAAACGGAGTAGCTCTGAAGCTTTGGATATGATTGGGTCATTCTGCATGCTATAGCAGACCATGAGAAGTGTCCCCGGCAGTGCCAACGTCACTGCACAGCTGAACAGCCATGTGTACTCACCTCGCAACGGCTGTAACTTGTCCTCCCTTGATGTAGTATGCGATGAACTTCAGCTCCGCAGGGTTACCCTGGATATAGATATCATCATAGCCTATACCGATTCCACAATAGCGCAGTTGCTGGCCCTCTACCAGGCACCTTATTAGCATTTGCTGTAGCGGTAGGCTTGACAGAACCATGACCCACGGGCGCTCCAAAATATAGGGATCTTCACGAACGGTTGTGGGGATCCCGCAATCGTCTTGCCTACGGCGCGACCCATATTACCCGCGACCTAACAGTACCCAGATCATCTTAATTTAGACGAGAAGTTGTGCGAGAATGCATGTGCGCACGTTCCAGTGTTCAACGCGCCGATATGTCCCCAAAGGGAGCTGAGGATATGTAGCGATGTCGCCGATAGCATACACATCCGCGCGGCCCGGTACTCGCAACAGCTCATCCACCTTGACACTGCCGTCCTTCTCCAGTTCCCATCCACTGGTTTTGAGGTAGTCGGTAGCAGGTCGAACGCCGACACCCATTATGACCAGATCGGCAGAAAGAGTCTCGCCGGTTGCGAGTTCAACTTTCGTCAGTGTCTCACCCGATTCCTTGCGAATCGCCTTGACGGAGGTAGAGCCATGAAAGACGATTCCCTGGGACTCGTGGAACTGCTTCAAGCCAGCACCGATCTCTTGACCGAGTACGTTCTCGAACGGATATTGTTCCATTCCGACGACGTGGATAGAAGCGAGTTTGCGCTTCGAGACAGCCACAACGAGCTCCATACTAATGAAGGAACTGCCAATCACCACAAGATGCTTCCCTTCCTGGCAAGCTTCGGCACATGTTAGCCAGGGTGCGACAGAGGCGGGGGGATATATACCTGCATCAATCTTTTGTGCATCCTGGACGTTTCGCAGCGTGTACACGTTCTCAAGGTCTGCACCTTCGATTGGAAGGCGTCGGGGAACACCACCACTGGCGAGGATAAGGGTGTCATATGGGATTGTTTCCTTGCCATTCTCAAGGGTGACCGTTTTTTTGGTGGTGTCCACGGAAGTCACGCCCTGACTCCAGCTTATACTGACTCGGACCGCAGAAGAAGAATGGAAGGAAGACCCACCGTGCCTATGCGGAGTGCAGTGCCGTATTTGATTTTGAGATCAGCGGGTGTTCTCCATTCGAGCTTGGATGCATCAGCGATGAGCGCCTTGCTCAGTTTCGTCCTTAAATGGGTTGGACTATTCGTCGTCACTAGTGACACATAGTTTGGCGACACACCTGTCAATGGGCGCGTTTGTTTCCTGGGTGAGGATTGTGATCGGCGCTTTGAACCCATGCTGATGAAAAGGTCAGGTTTAGGTTCAATCTAGCGAGGGGATACACATCTTGCCTCCCTCAGACTCTCGGTTGCGTGGAATGCCCCAGAACCCCCCCCTACAATAACGACACCAGCTCCACCAATCTCACTGCCGGACGCAAGGAGCTTTGGTGGCCGCGACATCTTCTCTTTCGTAGTGTTCGCGGGTTCGGCTGTCACATAAATCTTGCCATCAGTGATGTGGGTTTTAAATGAATGAATGGCTGCCGGCGCGGGAGCGTCCTCTGGACATTGTGTAAGTTAGAGGATCCTATTGAAAGAATAAGACGGACCAATGTCACCCGTGCCCACGTTGAAACAGGCTATGGCAATGATGTAAGCGTATGGTGCGAAAGGTGTGTCTGTAAAGGGCGTATACCTCCATGCCACGGGCTGCACGCGGGAGGGTTAGTAGTTGAGAAACGAAGACGAATGGCCCCAAGTTCTCACCAGACAACCCTGCCGTCGGCTGTGAGGACGCCTTTGACGAGCGGAGCACCATAATGAGTGCAGAATGCACTAGTTGCATGGACCTTGTCACCCAGACGGGACAAGAGCACCCGTCCTGAATCAAAAGAGACTTCCTTTCTTTGCAACAGTCACTGGCACTGGCAAGGGAGCAGTGCGACACGGTTAGATACGTACATTTGGCCATCCTTGAGGTCAGCCTGATCTAGGACTGCGATTGTTTTGGTGGACATTAGGCGTTTGGCAACTGTTACGAATGGAAATTTGAACAACCAGACGGGTGTTCCTGCACTGGCAAGGCTGATCATCCCGGGCCAATTACAGTGACAAACGCATGACGACATCAGATCACCGACCAGGAATCCCATTGACTGGCTACCCAATCAGAGGGAGCTTCTTTGTGTTACACGTTACGTAACACGATTTGCCTATTGTGCGTGTGCGTGTCCGAGTCCGAGTCTCAGGCTAGCCTCACTGGCAGGCTGAGCCTGGACTCGAAGTTGAAGCAGACTTGCAGTGAGCTCGCACGAGAATCGAGGCAGCTGATGCTTCGAACACGATCCAAAAAAACAATTTGACCTGCCAACAACTTGGTAGGTCAGATTGTTTCCTGGATCGTGTCCAGAGGTCAAAGGCTCAAAGCCCGGCCCTGAGATCTCAGATGTATACCAGCCTGAGCCCAGCCTGAGCAAGGTCACCAGTCCGGTCTACTGATTTCAAGACTGTCGACTGACTTGGACCGTGTTCAAACAACGATATGAAGTCGCTGTTGTGCCACCCTTTCAGCTCAAGGTGCTCTACTTAGGTCGCCTTCTGTCTCGTATTTCCTGCATTTGCATTCAGTTGCCTACCCGCGACACACCCGTTCTACTATGCCTGCTATATCCACTAGCTCCCTCATTCTCGCTGAGAATATGCGTGTTACACGCTCTATGTCCAAGCTAGCTGCTCAGGGTTGTGGTATGCTACTCTCTTTATTGATTTACTCTAGCTTTGCTAAGACGATACGGACTGCAGCCGCAGTAATCATCCGCCGTCCTCTGTTCGACAGGGCGGCATCTGCGAACCCCGACGCACGGCTTTCCGCCCAGCGCGAGACTCCCTTGGCCAGACACCCTACCTCCAAGCGGACCATCTCTGTCCCGCCTTCGTACAAGACTGGCTTCGGTTTCACTCTGGGTGGTGCCCCACGTACGCCCGAGGAGCGCGAGCATCTGCGCCAAGAGCGGCTCGCATTCTTCCGCAGGGGGGGCGCGTACAGGCGCAAAAACCTGCCTAATATTGGGCTCTTGTCTGCCTCTATCGCCACGTCCAGGACTCAGTACACTCGCGAATATGTCGGCCAGCGCACCAACTTTCATCGGGTCATACCCGATCCCGCACTCCTTGCGCCGCCGGCGACCAATTATGGCGGTCAGATCCTCACCCCCGACATGTTCTCGCTCGTACCCGAGATCCGTGAGCACGCACCGCTCGAGTGGGACGAGTGGCGTCCGACGCGCCGTCCCGAATACGATCAAGTGGTCGATGCATTTCTGCTCTTCGTCCCTTCGACGAGCTCATTCGGGGATTTGTCTCCCGAGGACCTGAAGCGCTATTTCCCCCACGAATGGCGCAAATCTTGCACCTCGCACAACGACGGCGACGTCCACACTGGCAAGAAGCGCTTGTCAAAGAAGCGCGGCGGCAGCCGTCGGCGCCACCGTTTGTAGGAGCACGGCACGACGTCCTGGTTCGTTGTATCCCTCCAGACCCGATTTCGATCTTTCTGACAAGAGGATGCCATAGTCGTTCTGCAGAGCTCCCTTCTAGTCTCAGCTGAGTGGTAATTTTCGTCACCTTCACACTCCGCGTCCCGGCGTTGACGTCTGCCGCACCCGTAACCGCGACTACGACGTGCGGCGGACGCCAACGCCATACGGGACCACAGGTCTCCAAATGGAGGCTTGTGTGTCGGATTCCCCCCTACCTCCTGCGCCCCCCCTTTTTTTGAGTTTCCTTTAGCTCCCTTTTCCATGTGAAGCACTTCTTTGCAGATCTCACACACTTCGGACGATAACGAGGGTGCGCACCCGCCAAGACCCGAATCGCGAGGACGAATCGAACTGGAACGAAGGCTTGGGAGGCCTGGACTAGGCCGAATTGGTACGGTCGGATTTGCTGGTCCACTGGGCCCAGCTAGGTTTGATCTGGTCTGGACTACTTTGAACCTGGGCGTTGGGTGTAATCCACTTCCTACAGGCTTCGCTCGAGCGATCCCTCAGGCTACCTCTGGAACTCCTAGCTGACCTCTGCATCTTTTCCCCACAGGCTGTATAGTTCCCTCGCCAGGGTTTGGAATTCTAAACATCCCGTACGTCTCTGACGGATACCATTCGCTGACGCTGACGAGACCGTATCACAGGAATGTCCGCACAAAGATATCCCGGCGGCATGTTGCCGCACAGTACCTCTTTCCCACCGTCCGTGACTGACTACTTTAGTATCGACTCCGAGTTCCACTCAGGGCACAGTACGAGGTGTGTAAGTGTGCGAGCATTGCCGGCGATAGGGCATGCCCAGGCCGAGGGTATGTCTCGTCCCGTGTGAGGCCGCGCGCGAGTGCGCCCGTAGTGCTCTAAGGTACGTGGTCGATCTTCTTTTCCTATCCACTTACCCTAACTATCGGTCCAGACCGGACCAGCGCCCGCACGCTTGTCGGAAGCCCCGCGACGTGCGGCAATACGGTGTATACCCCGGTTATGAACTTCTGTCTGTCCATTACTAACGCGCTCGTATAGCAAATCTCGTTGACATCGACGAATTCATTTCGAACTCGTACTCAGCACGGTCACAGCGTAGGTGTGCTGGTTCTTGCGGGCGCAGGGGTGCACTCAGGCCGAGGGTGCACTTTGGCGTTCGTGGGGCCAGCGCCCGAAGAGATCCTCAAGCACTTTATGGTGAGTAGCCCCCGTTTACACTCGCATGATCCAGCCCTCAATCAGTCAGAGTCCCTATGTGTCTAGCCCCAAGAGTCCCAATACAGGCCACATGTCCTGGTCAAGGCAGTTAACACATTAAGAAGAACACCCCTCATTGGTTTTGCTCTACAAGTTTCGACTGATTTCGACCTTTCCAGTGCCGAATTCCTTGTGGGCTTAACTCGGGTGTGATAGGTGTGTCGGCTCCGCTGGCGCTAGGGGTGCACTCAGGCCGAGGGTGCAACTCCTCGTCGGCGACGTCGACACCCGAGTGCGCCCGTAATGTTTCAATGTGGGTTTTCTTCGCTTCCGCTTGACACACTTTAATAGGTGACCCGATCGGCTTCCAGGTTATCCTGTAAACCGAAGGTTCTACATACGATGACCAGTGCACCGTCATATCCAGCCCGAGTTCAAGTCCGCTCACTGGCAACGAGTGTCCTTCGTAGTCCGAATGTCATGCCTCAGGAGCACGTTTGGTATATCCTTCTTTGTAGTCCTTTTTTCTTCCAGCTCACGTGTAATTTACAGCAGCGATCTCTATATATTGCATCTTCGAGCATGCGTAGGAATGCCGGCTTCGTGGGAAGACGAGGTACACTCAGGCCGAGGGTGTGCCTTGTCGTCTTGAGGCTGGCGCCCAGCTGCGCTCACGATGCCGTCGGGTATGTGCTCTTCGACGACCACTTTTTTTCACACCTGACACGAACACCGTAGACCAACTTTTACGAAGCGCTTACCGAAGGAACTGTCACGCACCATGTGATCCCCAATCGCCCCAAGGCGACAGTCTGTACGAAGGTTGTGTCCATCACAGACAAGCGTACTATACGGGTGAGCCACTTATTTTTTCTGTACAATGCCTCTACTACGAGAGCGGCTTATTCGTGACCTGAGTAGGTCCTTATGGGTGTCAATGTTGCATGTCGCGTTATGCGCCCTGGCCGAGGGGATTGCACTTCGCTGTGTGTAAACATGACGCCCTAGTGCCCTCGAAGGGATTCGAGGTGAGCTCTTTCTTTGTCCAGACTACCAAACACTCATGGAACAGCCGAAAAGTCACGAGTTGGGCCAACAGAGCTTTCACACCATTTTGTCTGACAGTCGGTTCTGAACCTGGCCACTGCAGATGTCATGCATCCCTGCATTGGCTCATGGCATTCCCAGCGTTACCCCGTCAGCACCGTCGTCTGTATTCTCGGTACAAGAATGTATGGGGGTGTCAGCCCCGCTCTCGAAGGAGCACACGTTGGCCGAGCGTGGGCTCTGACGTCGCGGTGTTGACCCCCATGAGTCGTTTTCTGCGTACGTCAAGGTACGTATTTTCTCCTTCCACTTAACCTGTCTAGTTCCAGACTCATCTGGCTTTGACGCGGTATCGTTACAGACTCGTCCTAAGTCGAGCTGCTGCTAAATGTGGATATGCGCTTGACGTGGGGTATGCCAGCGTAGGTGTTCCCAAGCGATTCGAGGTGCGTCCTATCAAGTATCTCGAACAGTCCTGCCAACAGCCCCCCCCATCAGGATTCAAAAGTGGTCCACCCGTCCAAGGCGACAGATCCTGGACGGCAATGTACCCCCATGCCCACCCCAACGCTCGCATCCGACCCACTACGGCGCATTGACGTCCATGTGCTGTACCAATGTTTTGTGAACTTTTGTCTTCCCGCTTCTTTCCTTTTCCTCCTTGTTTCCACTGTCTTTGCCTTGATTTTCGAGTTGACAGGTTTCCAGAAGCGTGGCCAAGGCGGAGCGCCCGACTCTAGAGAATCGGGGTGCACCCTGGCCGAGGGGTTGCCCCTCGTCACCCAGGAGAACGGTGCCTAGCACGCTTTCGATGCAAGGTGAGTGATTACCACTCCACGCCTTGTTCTGAACCACGCCCCGCAGATCTGTGAAGCGCCCCACCTGATCTAGTCTGTTGCATATCTACCGGCCAGTTGATGCCCTCCCTCGCCAAACATCCGTTAAACCCGCCGCACAGTCGTGAGTACCTTTTCTCTGTCTACCGCTTGGTTTGCCTTAGCTCTTGTACGTAGGGCTCTGGAGCACCCAGAATAGTGATACTGGCACGGGCGGGGGTTTTGGCTGAGCGGGAAGTGGACGCTCTCAGGCCGAGGGACGTGTTCCATTTCCTGCGAGGCCAGCTTCCTAGTTTGCCTAGGTTGTCACAAGGTGCGTAGCTCCATCCTCCGGATAACCTCTCGGAGGTTCCAAAGGTACTTACTGATCTGATCTGTTTGCAGAAGCTTGCACATAAACCACTTCTATTGGTTCAATCTTCGTGCAACGTCCACTCGAGTTTGTAGGCACCAAAGCTTCCCTGACTCGACAAATTCTCGGACAGGTGATACCTACTGTATTGTGTGCCAGGCCGCACTGAACGTTGTTCTAATTGCTTATAGACTGCGGCACTGGCAACGGAGTTAACTAACACGGAATCGGCTTTGTTCGCGGAGGTGCGCGCCCAGGCCGAGGGAGCGTACTTTCCTGCTTGTAGGGCCGATTCTCGAGAGCGCACGACTAGTCGCCGTAAGGTAACTTACGTCTTCTTATCCACCGCCCCAATCAATTATTCTATTCCATCACGTAAATCTTGTATCATCGTGCTAACCATTCCTTTTTGACAGCGCGTAAGCCGAGACCGAGATACGAATCAAGGGTTAGAAGGATGTTGCGGATGGAGCAACGTTATGGATTTGGCCGAGTCACCGTCCTTTCTCTACTTTTCGGACCTTTCACGTCATTTTTTTTACAGGTCGAATGGAGTCAAGCTATCCAACGACTCAACGAACTGGTATAGACTGCGCAGCCTGGACTGGTCGATAGCATTATGCTGAGATTTCCGATAAGTGGTCACTCCATCTCCTCTTCCCCACCCTGCCCTGGCATTGACGTCCGCCGCACGGCGTATCCGCGACTGCGACGTTGCGGCGGGCGCCAATGCCGCCCAAGGGCCATGAGTCTCCACATGGAGACTCGTGTATTTTCTTTTCTTGCCATTTCTTTTCGAGGCTGCTTTCTTTGAGACAGATTCCAATGGCTTCAAATACCGACAGGGTGCGCACCCGATCAAGACCACGACTCCGCTCACCCAACTAGATCTCTTCGTTGATTCTTCTCGTGAGTTGTCTGTCACTCAGGAGCTTGGGGAGAAGATCTACCTGTGTTGGGTACGAAAAGGGGGTTGTCCTAAGGCCCTTTCTATTCGTCTGGGGACCTGGGGCCTCAGTTACCGGTGGTAGCTTCGTCCCACAGTTAGAGCAGGTGAACATCTGCCTGTGTTAGGTCCGAAAAATGGTTCGCCGTTATGTCCTTTCCATAGTTCTGCGCTCATTCTTCGTTGGCACCCTCGCCGGCTATTCGGGATGGGAGGAGGTTATGTCCGAAAAAGGTTCGTCCCGGTGTTCTTTCCATGGTTTCAGGACTCATGCACGTCCTGTGCATCGTCGACTGGGATGAATGGGGGAAGGTTCGTCCTGGTGTTCTTTCCATAGTCCCGGGACTCACGCATGGGCCGAACGAGCGAAGAGCTGCCTGAGGCAGGCATGAAGAAAGGTTAGTCCTAGTGTTCTTTCCAGGATCCTGGGATTCATTGATGTCCAATGCCTCGTCGGGCCGTCGGCTGGGTTGAACAGGGGGAGATCTGCCTGTATCCGGCCCGAAAGAAGCATCGTTTCAACGTCCTCTCTGCAATCCAAGGTCCCTCCCAAGTGGTTCGAGGTATGTACCATCTGTCATCTCGAACAGTTCTGTTGACAGCTTACCAAACAGGATTCAAGATTGGGTTACCCGTCCTACGTGACAGACAGAGTTCCCTCACGTTCACTCCAATACTTCGCATTTATTCAGGTGAGGACTATGTCAAGATTACGTCACAGTTTTTTGTCCTCCCTACGTTCTGATCTTTTCTCTTGTTCTAACTGTCTCTTTTCGAGCCGACAGCTACCAGAAAGTGGGGCCTGCCCTGTGCACCCTTGATGAGAGGTAGCTCTTATCTCTCATGGGAACGGTGCTTAGCACCCTTTCAACGCATGGTGAGTTGTTACCCACTTACCCGTCGCGTCTTGACCTGAGACCTCATTAGACATGTAGAGTGTCGCCTGACCTAAGGCGGTTTATACTAGCCACCTAGTTTGTTGCCTAGCTACCAGCCAATTTGACGCATTCTCTTGCCAAACTCCCATCTAATCCGCGGCGCGGTCGTGAGTGCCGTATTTTCTTTGTTTACAGCTTGATCCATCTTAACACTTGTATGTAGGTCTCTGGGGCACAGAACAGTGACACTTGCACAGGCGGGGTCTCGGCTGAGTGGGAAGTGGGCGCTCTCAGGCCGAGGGACGCGTTCCGTTTCCCGCAAGGTCAGCTTCCTAGCTTGCCTAGTTCGTTACAAGGTGCGTGACTCCATCCTCGGGATAACCTCTCGGAGATTCGAAGGGCACCTACTGATCTGATCTACTTGCAGAAACTTGCATGCAAACTACACCTATTGGTTAAATCTTCGTCCACGTCGACTTGAACCTGCCGACACCAAAGGTTCCCTCTTCCTTGACTTTGATATAATCCCGGATAGGTGATACTCACTCTGGTTGCTGCATTATTTCCTTCGCTGAGTTGTTGATACCGACACCCATAGACGGAGCACTGGAGCTCGAGTCTATGCAAGGAATTGGTTATGCTGGCGGAGGTGCGCGCCCAGGCCGAGGGAGCGTACTTTCCTGTTTGTAGGGCCGATTATCGAGAACGCACGACCAGTCGTATGGTACGCTTTTCTATTCTGCCCTGTCATCGACGTCCGCCGCACGGCGTATTCGCGACTGCGACGTGCGGCGGACGCCGATGCCGCCGAAGAGCCACGGGTCTCCACTGGGGACTCGTGTATCGGATTTTTCCCCCCTCTTTTTGACAAATTCCAGAGGCCTCAAGGTCAACGAACTCCAACCACCGACAGTGCGCATCCGTTCAAGACTGTGACTTCTACCACCACTGGTGCTGGAACAGATTAACGCACTGTGATAGCCTCACCGACTGAGCTGGACTTGGCTTAACTCCTCACGCTGCTGGACAAGATCTCTTAGTGCTTGGCTTCCTGCGTACTGCCTAAGGGCGCTTAGCTGGTCTTGGTACTGCCTACGGGCGCTTCGCTTGGGTCTTCTGCTTCGCGTGGTCGCTCTGACTATCTGGGATTCTGGATTGACTCGTCATCGATCCTTCTCGTGAGCTGTCTGTGGCTCAAAAGGATAGAAAGAACCTACCCGCTGTCTACTTTTTCTGCTACATTCACGGATGGCACTCGCTAAGTATTTGAGAGCGAACAGGGTTGGTCCGTGTTAGGCCCGAGATAATGTTCGTCTTGATCTTCTTTCTACAGTTGCGAGGCTCACCTAAGCGTAGTACCCTCGCCGCATGTTCGAGATGGGAGAAGATTTGCCTGTGTTGGGTCCGAAAAAAGGTTCGTCCTAATACCTGCCCGATATATTCTGAGACTCATTCCCGGCTGTTACGTCCGCCGACTGTCCGAGATGGGAGGAGACTGTTAGGTCTTAAAAAAGTTTGTCATAATGTCATTTCCATAGTTCTATCGCCCATCACCACTGGTATTCTCACTGACTCTTCGGGACGGGAGAGGATCTACCTGTGCTAGGTCCGAAAAAGGGTTCTTCTCAACGTTCACTCCGTAGTTCTGTGGCTTATGATTGGTGCCACCGCCGACGGTTCGAGATGGGAGATTGACCTGTGTTAGGTCCGAAAAAAGGTTCGTTCTAATTCTCTCCATACGGTATCTCTGCAACTCATTCGCTACTGGTCCCCTCGCCGACTATTCGGGGTTCGAGAAAATTTTCGTTGTCCTTAAAGGGTTTGTCCTGGTTTCTATCATGATCCACCGCCTCGGAACTGACTCACGTGCGGCGCCTCGTCGATCGACTATTCTGGACAGGAGGTGATTGGCCTGTATTAGGTCCAAGAGAAGGTTCTTCTTAACGTCCCTTCGTACATCTCCGGGACTCATTAATGGCCTTTGTTAACGTTCCCGATGGGAAAAATTGGCCTCTGTCCAGGCCGAAAAAGGGTCCGTTCGTAATCACCTCCAGTTTCCAACTTTCCATCAGTTTTACGAGCTTCGTCGAGGACGCACCCAGATAAACCTCTCCCCGTTTCGGCCACCTTGGCTAATAGACTCCCATACCCCCATGACCCTAATTCAATGCTGTGTTTGGACGTGGGCTATTATTCAACTGGCCACGCTATCGGCTCCACACGCCAGTGCGGCTGTTGCCGACATTCCTCGCCGCGGCGATGTATCCCAGACAAACACCTGACCCATGGTCTGCAGCTTTGTTATGTATATGCCTGTGTCTTTCCGCTATTCGGGACTCACGCATGCCACTGGTCGATCAACTCTCACGGTTCTCTGAGGTACGAAAGCTTCATGCAAACACCCGCGTGCTTATGCAACTGTCTGCAATTATTACACCCCATCTATCTCCGGAACCACCTGGGGCGCGGGCGCAACACCCCTTGGCACAACTGTTCTGGTAGGGCCCCGGACACGTAAATATGTGTCGAAGCACATGCTCGCCATTCCGTCCAGCCCACATCCATGGTTCTGATGGCTTGCTTTAGCCACCCCCTTGTCTGATCCAGCCAATCCGCCGGGTTCCTTTCACCCCCCTCCCCTGTGGGTGGTGGCCCTCCTTGACGCCGCCAGGTTGACCCGCCCTCTGTCACGCTATTCTCTGTTGTGGATCCAGAATTGGCCGCTCGCGCGCCGTGGCCAGCTTTGGCCAGAAGGGTCACCACTCAAATGCAGTACCTGAACCATGCGTGTGCTTCTCAGGTGCGCCCCGTAAACCTCCTTCTAACTCTGTACTCGTCCTAAACTTTCCGTCTCGAGCCGGTTGCTCTGACGCCGAGCTGCTATGGAACTTTGTCTCGTCCGTCGGATCACGTCGCCGCTTTCATACAGATGGCCTTCATAGCAGGCACGGTTCGTACCCAATGAAACAGGCAGTTCAGTAGGTTTGTTGTCGAATACCTCCTGCAGGGGGTTGCCTTCGCTCATCCGTCATGCGTGATAACTGTTTCAGGCTAGTTGTAAACCCAATCACCGCCCCCTATCACTCCCCCCTTGGGCGCTCGTGTCGGATGTCACCAGTCAGTGCAGCAGTGCATCATCCAAACTTGCTCTGGTCGAGTAAATTCTTTGATTCTGTCCCACCCCTTTTCGACGCTCTCGCGGTTTGCCATCAATTTTACGTTATCTCTTCTTTTGGAGGGAAGGGGGCCGGCTTTCGAATGGCTCTGTTTTGCGGTATCAGTTGTGAAGGCGTCGCCTAGGCAAAGGGAAAGTTCAGAAAGTCCGCACCCATAGGGATAAACAGTATCTATCTACCATCATGCCTACGGATAGGTCAACCAACTGCGGTGGGAGCGACAACACAACCAGGGGGACCAGAGTTTATCCGCCTTGGCTGTTGCATGTCCACACACGCATCAATCCTGACCCGTTCAAGTAGGTGTTGTCCCTGACGTGTTTGTTGCTCACGCTGTACAGGACCACGGAAGGCAAGATCCCCCCTTGGCACCCTGTCCTAAACTGTCTTCTAGTCAATCATAGTACCATGGTCAACATGTGACCGTCTTGACCTGAAGGTATCTAGTGGCCATCAGATTGGGGTAGGGCAATGTTATAAACAATGGGAGCGTTATCGTTGCGCGCATGGCAGATAAGGCCATTATGGACTCGTCCCTGCATTTGTTCGTGAAGGATGGGTACTTTTGAAAAGGTCAACGGGACAATATGGACAAAGTGGAGATAGGACGCTAGCCCACTTGACGGTGGAGCAGAACCAGCGGTTGGGCGCGATACGGTGCCTGACGAGGTCCTAGAAATTACCGAATTTGACCCACTAGAGTCGAACGCCCCAGTGGTGTCCGATTACAGGCTCCAGAAGATCCCCCTCTCCACGTGTTCGGTGAAGAGGTGATCCTCCGCATCAGAATTCAAGTTGGAAAGTGGATCGGGTGAGGCCGAGACCGCGTGGGGCATAAACGTGCCAGAGTTGGTTCAAGTGACCGAGACTGGTCCAGAAACTACGACTTGCAGGTCTCTCTTCTCAACGCCCGCTGCTTGTCCTAGTACCAAGCGCTCCGGTGTAGATACACTAGGACACATATGCTACGGCGTATCTTTCGGGTAAGGTGTGCCTTGACTGAATGGGCGAAGGCCCGGGTCTGGGGGCTGTGTCAGGGCACAACACAACCTAGGAAGATACTGTAAATGGGGAAAGCCGAGTATGAGGATTCATTGGCGGCAAACCACAATCATGATAGCGCCGACAGATCTGGGGTCTAACTCGAATTTGTACCTGTGGAGAAATTTGCATCCTTCCACGTGCTAACCAACGGGCAGCCATAACTTTGGGTGTGATGCATCGATTACGTCTACAATTTCTCACAGATAAACCCCAATCGATACACAGACGCTCCGCAACGATTGGAGACGATTCACCGCATTCTGTATGATGGGCGTCGTTCAAAGGAACGCGCCTACGAATTCGCTGAGCCGTTGACCTGACCGCGGGAGCGATCGGAGCACAGCGCTCAGCGGAACCCTCCCTGCCGTAGAAAGCCGTCTTTCACAGGCAGGCAGGCAAATCGACGCCGAGTGGTTTACTTACGACAAAGTCCCGCACGGAGGTTGAGATACTACTGCTCGGGTGTCGCCCTTCCCCCCGCGTCGTCCAAGACTGCTTGATGAGCCAGCGCCCACGAGGGAACAACAGCGAGAGAAAGAGGAGCCCTCCGGCCCCTTCTCCGGTGCTCCCAGGAAAGACAAGTAAAATCGTACGGTGCACCAAAGCCCGCATCAGTCAAATGCGTCGGGTCTTCGGTCGCGTCGAACTGCATGTTAATGGACGGTCCGTGTGCAATGAACGCCGCATCACTGGCACGAGCGGTTGGATAGAGTCGTGTCTGAAGTCTGCCATGGCCGAATAAATAAGACCACGCGGGGGTCAACTCTGCTTAAACGGAGAGCGTAAGAGAAATACGGCACAGAACACAGAAAGTGGTATGGGAAAGCCAATAAAGGACACTGAAGCCTGTGTAGGGCAGGCTCGCCACTCCTTTGTGGCGTCGTAAAGTCACGAAGGATGACATAATCTAATTATAGAAAAAATCTCGGATGAGGTTCCGAAAATTATATTGTGTATATGTATGTATATGTATATAATATGATGTGTGGCTCAGGTGAACGTCGTGTGCAGATACAAGCAGGGGATTCATGGATCTACTGGGGTCGTGAGCCGTAACAAGTAACACCTGCCACCACCGGAGGATAAACCCTTGCTCATTGGGTTTGACACTCCGGAGGCCCGCCATCGTCCACCTCGTCGTCGTCCTCCCAGTCATTTTCATCACCCTCGCCAAACTGCAATGAATATACTTGGTCAAAGAAGCCCGACCCTGCGGGAAAGGACCGTGCACGCACTTCGGCTAGCGAACCCTCCTCGAACGCCACTTCATCTACGATCTCTGGCAGCGGCTCGATATCGGTTTTCTTTGGTGGCAGTAGCGCGGCGAGTGCCTACAAAAGTACATTTAGAGACTGGGGGAAATGCAAGGCGCAGCCCCGAAGAGGATAGAGAACCAACCTTATGGTCCACGGTGCTCATCCAATCTTCGCTGGGCATCTCGACTTCCAAACCGATGTAGAGATTTCCGCACACGTCTGGGTTCTTGTAGGTTGGCATACCCTCGTTGCGCAGGATGATCGTCATTCTTGGGGTAATGACTTTACCTCTGGGACTTGCTACTCGCACCCCTCGGCCATCGAGGTGGTTAATGAGTATACGGTCAAAACCCAAAAGTGCTTCGGATAGAGTAATGGAGACGGTGGCGAGCAAGTCACTCCCCGAACGCTCGAACGACTTGTGTCGTTGAGTTTTTAGCACGAAGATAACATCACCCGGAGGAAGGCCGGGCTGGGATAGGCAGATGAAAACAAGCCCTGCCGGCTGAGAGCAGGTGAAAGTACCTCTTGATCCCCAGCACCTGTGAGGACGATGCGCTGCCCGTCGGACATGCCGCGTTCAATGTGGAACTCTTGTCGAGTTTTTTCCTGGACGACTTTCTCTCCTTTGCATTTCTTGCATCTTCAAAATTCCTTAAGAGCGGGCTCCTTCGCATCAATGGCACAACTTACCGATCCTTCTCGCGTAAGACCTCACCCGTGCTATGGCAGTCAGTGCACGACGCCCGCGAGGTCGCGATACGGACAGTGGAGACCTATTGTATTCTGTTGTTAGAAACCGACCTTACGTATGTAAACAAGAAAGTACCTGGGAATATATATGCTTCCAACCTTTGCCGTCGCATGTCACGCACTTCTTAGCTTTGGCGCTGCCCTTGGCTCCTGACCTACTCGCAGTTCAGCCTCTGCAAAGAAAATGTCGTTTATAGGCCCATACTCACCCCTTGCAAACTCCACATTCCACCGTTTTCTCCATATTCACCTTCACCGTCTTACCGTTGTAGAGGTCTTCAAGTGAAACCTCGTATGGAATCACACTGTCCTCTCCCTTGTTCCGTTTCGTAAACGGGGCCCCTGGCCCGCCGAAGTCAAAGCTGAAGGACGCCCCCGGGGGGCCTCCACCAAAGAACTGAGCAAAGAAATCGCCCATGTCTGGGCCACCCTGCGGACCGCCAGGGCCAGCGAGGCCCTGCATGCCATGGGAGTCATAGATCTCGCGGGTGTTTGGGTCGTTTAATATCTCGTATCTAAGTCTAGATGAGAACCAGGCTAACGGGGGAGTGGAACGTAGAAAAGAGACATACGCGGCACCCAGCTCTTGAAAATTTCGAATGGCATCCGGGTCATTGGGATTCTAGAAAAGTTCAGATAGAGGAACGAGACGGAGCGCAGGGTAGATTACCTTGTCCTGAGGGGGGAAACACGGCCAAGTCAGGCCGAGGGGTCAATCGTGGAATTCAGAAGCACGGGTCAGCATACCGGGTGAAGGTCCCTAGCCTAAAGAGAGAACGCTCAGGATTTCACGGGTAAGAGAGGACGAAAATAAGCACCTTCTTGCGATATGCCTTCTTAATCTCGTCTAAGAATGGGCTTGGTGTTAAGACATGCACACTGCGAGTAGCGACGCTACATGCATACCTCCGGTGGCAGTTGGAGACACTCCCAGCACGTCGTACAGTTCTGTTTCGATGGCCACTATAGGGATTCTCTGATCAGGTACATATTAAAGTCAAAAAAGCCCTTACTTTTGAGGGGGTGGGATGTCGTTCAGGTCGAAGAGCGCGCTGGCAGAGATTTCAAAGGCTCGTGGCCGCGTCCTTTCATGTGCGACGCGCCGGTACAAACGCGAACAAATAATAGGAAATCACGGCAACTTGAAGAACTTTACCCTGCCGTCTCAGGCTGCCGTCTGTGAACGTTCTTTACAGTCAGGCGAGCGAGGTGAGCACAGTTTCATGTTTTCTCTGGTCTCTATGATGGCTTCTGTGAAATAATCTTATCTACATTGCCCGAATGCGTCATCCACGCTTGGGGAATTCTTTCTTGTCTGAATACCCGGACTTTTGTTTTCTCATCTCCAGGAATGCTGACACGAGCTCTTCCTTTGCAGATAGAATCACTTCTCTACGCTTTGTACTAGCCGTGTTGATACTAGCGATGTTCCTATTGCCGAAGCATGTTATATTATGTCCTCTGATATATGGCCTGATCTGATACTATTTTGTTCCTTTCTCCATCCACCCAGCAATAAATCATGAACTTCTACTTTGACGCCGCCAGGATCATCGACCGTCTGGATGCAAAACGTGGATCCGTAAATAGCCTCCTAAACACCCTTCCGGAGAAGAATCGCAAGCGTACTGCTGCGCTCGTTATAGAGACTCTGAAATGTGGGCGAACCTCCCCGACTATCGAACACTTATAGCCCCACTCACAACACTGCTGCTAGACAAGTCTGCGCTTGCGGAAGTGATTGCAGCTGCAAATCTATTGAAGGAAGAGAAAAAGATTACATCTCACAGTCTCGCGTTAGTTCTGGTGCACGACCTCCTCTTCTCCGGCGGTATTCAAGCCGGCGATGGCCCCGTGAAGCAAGCGCTACTTCGGCACAAGACACGCCTTCGCAGTGAACTACAGCGCGTCAAAATCAGGCGGGGTGCAAAATCCGACAGCGAGCTTGCCGTAGCAGATGACGTACAAACGGGTGGGTACCAGCGTTTCGCATCGACAGCTCTGCCCTGTACCGAGACAAAAGAATCCCCCTGATCCAGCTCATATTCCTCGATATGTACGGATCAATACCTTGAAATGGACCACTGACGAGGCCATACGGACCTTCCAAAAGAATCTTTATGTCCTTGGGAATCCCCTTGAGGAACTGAGGTACGTTCCACTCATCAATTTATCTGCGGCCTCCTTGTTACATCGCTCAGGAACTTCACTCGGGACGCGCATATTGGAGACCTTTTATTGTTTTCACCACAGTCACAGCTTACCGGCACCCCCGAATATTCTGATGGCCGGCTCATCCTCCAGGATAAGGCATCCTGTTTCCCTGCCGTCGTGCTAGCTCCCCCAGCACACCCAGGGAGCGTTATCATCGACGCCACTGCGGCGCCCGGGAACAAGACGTCGCACCTGAGCGCACTCATGGGCAACCAGGGCAAGGTACACGCTCTCGATTTACTCCGCGCCGATATTGGGCTTTTCGTTTTCCTCTCCACCCCTTAGTAGATTTTAGCGTTCGAGCGTGACCGCAAGCGCTACGGCACCCTGAAAGCTATGTTAGCCCGAGCCGGGTGCAGTAACGTCGAACCGCTCAACGTGGATTTTCTCTCCACGGATTTCAACGACAAAAAATATAGCCGCGTTACGCATATGTGGGTGTGCTCTATTATTCACCGAACGCTGCTCGCGCCTCATCATTTATGCGCCGAAACCAGTCTCCTCGACCCATCCTGCAGTGGATCCGGGATCGTGAACCGGCTCGATCAACTAGCGGAAGCAGGTACGTTTTGTTGACGTCGGAGACCCTGGAAACCTCATTCACACGTCACGTTGCTGGCAACAGAGGCTGAAGGATCCAGCGTCGCGCTTCGAGAACGTCTCGAGAAGCTCGCGGCATTCCAGCTACAGATGTTACGTCATGCCATGAAATGTACGCCCCCCATGGCCGCCTCCCCCTTTACTATATTGCCGTACCTGCGTCGACCGTCGGCTGACGAACGCTGGCCGTAGACCCGGCAGTCGAAAAGATCGTGTACTCCACATGTAGCACCCACCCCGAGGAGAACGAACAGGTCGTGCGTGCGACACTGCGAAGCACGGAGGCGGCCGTGGGCGGATTCAGGCTGGCCCCGCGCGCCGAGGTTCTTCCTGCGTGGTCGCGGCGCGGACAACCGGGGATCTTGGAGGACGCAGGTGGTTGTTATGGCCCATCAGTCCCTCGGTAAATGACTAATTCTCGTCAAGACACAGAAGCCGTCGTGCGATGCTCTCCTGCGGAGGACGCAACGAATGGCTTTTTCGTTTCGTGCTTCGTGCGTCATCGCGGTGCACGTTCGGACGTGAGTAAAGCCGAGGCCGCAGTTGCGGGACGTAATAGCGCCCCAGGTGCGCAGCCAGGTATGGCATCGGCGAAGAGGAAGGTTCACACTGAGGGCGATGGAGACAACACCTCCAGGCAGCCAACGTCGAGCGGGAGACGAAAAAGAAGGAAATAAATGAAATAATGTCCAAACACATCTTCGGGCGGAGGCTCGTAAGGCGTGTGAGGCCGTAGCTAAAATGCAGCACAATGTGTTGCCAACATGTCAATTTTATTAGTGACACCTGGTGGGGGGATCTACCGAAATGGACAATAACCAAATCAAAGCAATGAAAGCTACAATTCGAGAGGCAGCTGGAACAAAAAGTATGTTACTGATGGAGGGCAATCTCGAACAAGTCGGGAAGACCGAGACGCTGCGCGAAACAGGTAACCGGAAAACATGAGTACGATTGTGAGAAACCGCCAGCTGGCGGGGTGAGGAATACCTAGAGATGAACTTGGGAGTCGGAGCCGAAATTGAGGGTGGTCCTCGTCGTCCTGTTCTGTGAGAAATGTGCTGGGAAGTGTCAGAGTGTTAGGGTACGGGTAAGGGGTTCAGGAACTGGTTTGCTGGGCGTATTGACCCTGATAGTATTGAGCATAGTTGGAGTAGTCCTGCGATTGCGGATAGCCACCGCCCGGAGCTTGTTGAGGATAACCACCGTATCCTGGCTGGCCGTAGCCGGGAGCCCCTCCACCACCAGGATAACCACCATAGCCTGGCTGCGGGGGCCGATAGCCAGAATTATTCTGGGGGCCCAACGAGCCCAAGGCGGACTGCCAGACCTCAGGTCGGCGCCAAGGGGGGATGTTAGAACTGCTTGTCGTAATGTCGCCGGCTCCACCTCCCCACGGACCCCTGCCAGAGTCAGCGCCTGGACCTTTTCCGGTTTCTCCGAGCTCTGCCATCAAGCTAGCATACTCTGAGTCGAAGCCCCCCCCTTTCACCATCGCCTGAGTAGGAGGACCGCCAGGGCCACCCCCCGCAGAGTCACCACCGAAGGCAGCGCCCTTATTAACAGTACAGTCGCGCGCCATATGTCCAGCGCTGCCACACACGCGGCAAATGATGTTAGCAGTGAAGTTACGTTGCTCCGGGCAGTCGTATTTGCGGTGACCGATGCCACCACAATTTTGGCAAATCTGATTTTCGTCGTCACGAAGCGTACCATTGAGCGCTGCCAGTTCGCGAAGCTGGTTGCGCTTGTGGTCATTTTGGCCCTCAGGTGTTGAAGCAGCCTACGATAAGACTCAACGATCAGCATTTCAGATGTTCAACGGAGGTAACGTTACTTACGGTCTCAATAACCCTGTTAATCAACCTGACGCAGTGAGTAACTTTCTCGTCCGTATCGGCCAAGACGAGGCAATGCAAGTCTTCTTCAGCGTCTTCAGCATATTGGTCTGGACGAGCCTTGCCTTCTTTAACGCTTCCCTTTCCGCGGATGCTGATCTTTGCACCACTTTCTTTCTCCATCTTCTTCAAGCTGTTGCCACGAGGACCCACGAGAAGGCCAAAAAAGTTGATCTCGGGGAACTCTTTGACTGGAATGTATACCTTTTCCGATGGGCGCTGAGAACGCTTCTGCTGATGGTACTCGACAGGGGGACGGAAATTTGGGTCATTCTTCATTGCACGATCAACCAGACGAATGCGCTCGTCTTCTAGCTTCTTCCTATAACGGACCTCACGGGTGTTGGTGCGCCGGCCGTGAGCATCGTATGTAGGCGGGGGGGAGGGGGATCTGAAGGATGAAAAAGTTCAGCGTTTATATGTTGACGGGCTCACAATTACAGACATACCTTTCACGCTCCGGGGGGATGAAGTCATTCAACCTGAGCTTCCTATTAATTTCCTCAAGCCGAAGGTGAATGGCATAGTTGTCGAGTTGCGCCTGGGAAACACCTGTTGCAGAGATGGCTGTCGGCAGTCCGGGAATATCTGTCTTAGCGTCTCCCCAACGACTGCGTTTCTTGCGGGATACGTCAGCTGCACGAAAGGGGGTCATAATGTCAGGGTTAGTTTCAGTAGTAAGGGTTAGTGTGAAACGCCTAAAAAAGCGGATTCAAACATCACAATGTCGATGGGCACCCTAAAGCACATCGAAAACGATGCAGGGTTACGCTGTCGCCTATATGCACGATACGATAAAGCGAATGAGCAGCGGCTGACTTACCAGGAGTGGGTGTGCCAGTCGAGGATGGAGAATCTTCTTTTGTCCTAGAACCATCATCCCGCGGACGTGGATAGGCCGAAGGAGACGGTTGAGCTAACAGCGGCGGGGCTGATTCCTCCACAGGTGCTGGACCGAAGCGACGACGATTTCCACCGAGAGGGACTGGAGGGGTGAAGGGATAAGAAATTACATGAATTGAGGAAGAGAATAGACTTACTGTCATTAGTCCCGGTAATCTGTTTGGTTGCGGGCCTCCACATGAGAATAAAGCGACTTTGAGAATATCAAGAGAGTGGAAGAAGAGACCAAAGAGTAGACACAACCGAAGAAGGTGCAAGTCCTCACATATTCAAACTCAGCTTTGCTGACTAATCTTACAAGGCACGTGATATTAGCTGACTTATGAATCGATCCTAGTCACACACCTCAGGCTTGAGAACTTGTTCCTGTATGGCCAGCAAACGTACAATGCCAGAAGGTGCGCCCCCCGCATTTTTGGCCTTTGGCTTTATTTAATGCATAGGCAAGGCTCGCCCGAAACACCCTCTAGCAAACGACATCGCTCTGCGGCGGATGACGACTACATAGATGTGGATGGCACTGAGGAGGCTACAGATGCGGCTCTCCTACCCCGCGGAGCTACTACTACTATCAACTTTAGTGCTCTCACTCGTAAACTGGCTGAAGAACGGCGCAAAGCTGGAGGTGACGGACAACCATCTCTTCCGCCACATCGACGACAGCAAGACAATCTCGTGTCTCACATCTTCATGGACCAGGACTTCTCATGGCTCCAACTGAAACCCGACCACGCATCACGTCCCCTTTGGATTAGTCCCGAGGATGGTCACATCATCTTGGAGGCATTCTCTCCAATAGCCGAGCAGGCCCAGGATTTCCTCGTAGCTATCAGCGAGCCAGTCAGCAGGTAAGTCATGGCAGACGCCAGAAGCAGTTGTTAGAATGTTGTCTTTGCCAGACCGAGCTTCATCCATGAATACAAACTCACGTCGTATTCCCTGTACGCCGCGGTGTCTGTGGGACTACAGACCGAGGACATCATAGACGTACGTCGGTGTCATAATAGCCTCTGTATATCATATCTTACCTTGCAACCGCAAGGTCTTGAATCGTTTGTCCAAGGTATGGGCCTCAGAGTAAGCTATACACAATAAGTTCATCTTGGCATTGAAGGTCCCCGTGCCAGAAACCATCACAAATTTCATTCGAGAGCGCACGCTGTCATACGGGAAAGTGAAACTCGTGTTAAAGCACAACAAGTACTACGTCGAGTCTAGCCATCCAGAGACCCTCCAGCTCCTGTTGAAAGATAAAACGATCCGTGACGCTAGGGTCATTTCCCAGGCAGGCGACGCCAATAAAGTGGCGACCTTCACAACCGCCAAGGCGCCCGTCAAGGGCAGTTTGGTCATTCCAGGTACAAAAGACGTCGAAAAAAAACAGGAAGACACTTCCAAGTCAACTCCTGGTGCCTCGGCGGGTGTCAGTGGTTCCGATGGCGACCTATTCACCTCCGTTGTCGGCGTTGAGGGTGGTATGTATTTCTATCTAGACCTTCCTCTAGTTTAAACAATACTGGTGATCACTTACGTATGTCTGCTAGATGAGATCGATGAAGATGATGAGAATGTTCATGCCTTTGAGATCGACGATGCTAAGATTGACGTGAGTATCCGCCACATATTCTATGTGCACAGTGCTGAACTTCCGTTGGTCCCAGGACGTAAAGAAGCGCTGCAACGAACTCGAGTATCCCATGCTGGAAGAATATGATTTCCGTAACGATACTGTGAACGCCAATCTTGATATCGATCTCAAACCCGCTACCGTCATCCGTCCATATCAGGAGACCAGTCTGAGCAAAATGTTTGGAAATGGGTGCGGTTATCTTTCTCCACTTTTAGCCATGACGACCGACGCTTCGAACGGGATTATTCAGGCGGGCCCGCTCCGGAATCATTGTGCTTCCGTGTGGGGCCGGAAAGACGCTCGTAGGCATCACGGCAGCGTGCACGATCAAGAAATCGTGCCTCGTGCTCTGCACCTCCTCGTGAGTTTGCCAATTGGCCGCAAACGTGCCGCACTTAGTCTGACATAATCCAGCGTGTCGGTAATGCAGTGGCGACAACAATTCAGGCAGTGGTCCAACGTAACCGACCGCCAGATTGCCGTGTTCACAGCCGATCAAAAAGAGAAAGTGCGCAGAGTGGTTTCCTTTTTTCGGTTCGCGGGGTGATCGATTTAACCCCGTTCTGTATCACATGAAGTTCGCGGGAGAAAGCGGGATCGTCGTTTCCACGTATTCGATGGTCGCGAACACCCACAATCGGTCCTATGAGTCGAAGAAGATGATGGAATTCCTTACGTCGAGAGAATGGGGGTTCATTCTTTTGGACGAGGTGCATGTGGTGCCTGCAAACATGTTCCGTCGCGTGGTGACCACCATCAAAGCGCATTCCAAGCTTGGCTTGACGGGTGCGCCGCCCATTGCAGATATCATCCCTTGGCTGATGGTTCGCTACAGCGACACTGGTTCGTGAGGATGACAAGATAGCCGACCTGAACTATATGATCGGCCCGAAGCTATACGAGGCAAACTGGATGGACTTGGCCGCGAAGGGTCACATTGCGAACGTTCAGGTACGAGACCTGTATCTTTCCCCCTGGCAAGCGCCCGTTATCGACGCTAAACCGGCGCTGGCTAGTGTGCAGAAGTGTGGTGCCCCATGACTCCTGAATTCTACCGCGAGTACCTAAGAGAGCAATCACGTAAACGCGTCCTGCTTTACTGTATGAATCCGCGGAAGTTCCAAGCGTGTCAGTTCCTTATCAAGTATCATGAGGATAGGGGGGACAAGGTGATTGTCTTCTCTGATAACGTGTTCGCGCTTGAGGCAAGTAGCCCGTCACACCCCGTGGGGCAGCAGAATTTGCTGATGCGGCGGCGGCTGCTAGGCGTATGCCAAAAAATTGAAAAAACCATACATCCATGGACAAACTGGGCAAGTTGAGCGTATGCGTATTTTGCAACATTTCCAGCACAGCCCCGAAGTGAATACGATATTCCTGTCGAAGGTATTTGCATAAGTTACACTTCGTGGGGTCATTTGTAATTCACGGGGCCTGCCAGGTTGGCGATACTTCCATCGATCTACCAGAAGCGACGTGCTTGATCCAGATCTCCTCACACTTTGGTTCCCGCAGGCAAGAAGCACAACGCCTAGGTATGTTTGAATGGGGGACGATGTCATCGTTTTTTGACTAGTGTGCATGGCGTGCGATAGGGCGAATCTTACGGGCGAAGCGTCGAAATGATGAGGGATTCAACGCGTTCTTTTACTCACTCGTATCAAAGGACACCCAAGAGATGTTCTACAGCACGAAGCGGCAGCAGTTTCTGATCGATCAGGGATATGCGTTCAAAGTGATTACGCAGCTGGACGGGATGGAGAACATGAAAGACCTGGTGTATAAGACGAGGGAGGAGCAGATCGAACTCGTGACGACTGTGCTTATGCAGTCGGAAAGCGCAGCAGATCTCGGAACGGACATTCGAGCAGGGGAGGGTGATCTGGCGGGGACAATTACGTCGAAAGATTTCGGGGCGCCGGTACAAAGCAAGGCGCCGAACGCCTACCGAACCATGGGATCACTGACGGCCCTGAGTGGTGCACAGCACATGTCATATGTGGAACAGAACAAGTCGGCGAACAAGAAGTTGGCTAAAGAGGCTGTACCGCATCACAAGATTTTCGCAAAGCGACATCGGGAAGTTGCGGCTGCGAAAAAGGAGGCGAGGCGTGGAGGTGCCTGAACAGAACAGTAGATAGTTTGGGGAAAGGGCTACTGTATTGTATCAGGGTCAGGTGAGTGACAAGGTATAAATGTAAATAATAATTATAATGATAATACCTAATCGAAGTAGAAGAAGGTTGGAAGGGAAGATAGATGATCGTCGTCGGACGTGTCGGACGGGAAAGTGGGTACCAAGTTGGTGGGATTAGGCGTGGGCGTTTAAAATGATCGAGAACGAACTGATGTGTTGCGAGGGGGAAAGGAGAAGAAAAGAAGAAGGGAAGGGGAAGGGGAGGTAGGGGTAGGGGTAGGGGTAAAGGAAGGGGGCCGAAGGGGGGCGAATCATATCATATCACTCTCGGACTCGGGACGAGGGAGATCGACACGTCTAAAGACGGCTAACAACGATTCAGTCGAGAGTTCTATTCAATTTTGACGCTCACTCCCTTTATACGGACGGGCGGGCACATGTTACGGGTTCCTCTCGTATATAGCATGAAACTCAGCTCCGCTCCCTGTCCATTTACCTTCCGCACCCGCTTTCTTTCCCGTCCCCCCAATGTCTTCGAAAAGAGGTAGAAAACGCAATGATAACTTGCCCCCTAACCGTGCTAGAGATGTCCAAAGGGCCTTCCGGGCCCGCCGAGCCGCTCACCTCGACGTCAGTATTTCATTTTTCGAACTCATCAGTCTCCCACATTCATCTCATCGTCATTCCGCTCTTGACAGGCCCTCGAGCAGCGCGTCGCTGAATTGGAGGAAGAAAATGGGAACCTGCGCGCTGCCTTGAATCTCCCCCCAGCCAATAGGGCCCCCCTGGGTAAAGGTCCCACGGGCAAGGACAAGCCAAAGCCATCATCTGCATCACATTCTCGCCCTACTCAGGCTGGTGGTCTCGACACCGTCAGCCAAGCAGGATCGTCCGCTGATTCTCCTACTTCCACGAGGGCGCAATCTCTTTCCCCGTCGACGATCACTGCCACCATGCGCCCGTCATCGAACGCCGTTCACAGCCTTGAGGGCGGCTCGTGGGATCAAGGCATGATCATGGGTGAGGAACAGAGCCAATCGGCCCCACACGCCCCCTCCCCTGCTACCGGTTATCCTCTTCCGGGAGTGACTGCGCACACTAAAACGCCGTCGCAATTCACTTATCCCAGTCCTGCCCAATCGTCATCCCGGACCACCCTCCCCGGCACCATGTACATGCCTACTGTCCAAGGGACACAAAACTTTCCTCATACCGCCGACCGCCCTCTCTCGGAGGCATACGGAAGTGGAAACTACCCCGTTCGCGATTTGAGGGAAGATCAACAGCGCTTCCCCTATTCTCAGCCTTCTTATTCTGGAGGGGAAGCTACTCACCTCTCCCAGCATTCGCCATCCACGATACACTATCCCCAACAGCAACAGCGCGACTCCTCGCCTGCACAAACGCCCGTACCTTTTGCCCACAGGCGCTCCATCACGGACCCACAGGGGTTCTCGTCTCTTGTAAATCAGTACCCCCACCTGCCCCCTCCCCAGACGCTACGACGCTTGTCACCTCCACGTCCAGCAGAAAGCTCCCACTCTGTGCGACCCTCATTTAATGGTGGAAGCAGTTAATTAGTCAATGTTTTGTCTTGCGCTGCTCGTCCCGATTGATCTTGTTTTTTTGTCATAGGTTTCGCGCTTTCCCCCTATCCCCCCTCTCGCCGCATTCCATCCTAAAACCTCTTTCCCTTTGCTTTCTTTTGTCTTGCCACCCACAAGTTTTCGGTACTCGTCGCTCTTTGTTGCTGAATGGTTCTGTATTATTATTTGATCACCCAAATGTTTGCGGTTACCTTTGTATGTCCTACCCTCAGGACGATTACAAGGGATTCCTGCCGAGGCTGGCCTTTGGACCCCAACAAAGACCGCATGGACACTGTATCACTCTTCGGGGCGTCTATGTTTTCACTTAAGACCCCATTGTTATCAGGCACTCGCTTCGCTTTTCTTATCCGAAACTAGTCCAATGCCCCACATAATTTCTCGACTGGATATCACCGTTATATGTGTTTTACATAAGGCTAATCCCAATGCGATGAGTAGTAGCTAACTTGTGGTGAGCGCGGACACAGAAAGAAGACGCGCTTTAGATCAGTCGTGTGACACGGGCGATCAGATGATGGGGTCCAGGCGGCACCAATCTACCCGACCGTCAGGGCCATATCGCGCCTCAAGCCAGTCGTTGGCCTTTCGGAAGTGTCCGTTGCCGAAAAACCCTCTGTTGGCACTCAGTGGGGAAGGGTGCTGAAAAGGTAGAGCGCGCGCTCCGATCATCAGCACGCGGCGTCGCGGTAACACACGAGCACAGACAGGAGTCCGTACGCACCGCGCTGGATAGAATCAGATGTTTTGTCTGGTTTAGGTGATCAAACGCGATCGAGGCGTGATTGGCGAGTGATGCGAAAGGAATGTGTCAGCGTTGGACAGGTGAAGGGCGTAAGGGGAGTGGGAAGCGAAGAAGGAAGGTGAGAACGGATTGGGGGGGGGGGAAGGGATAAAGGCATGCAGATGGGGCAATGGGGCGAGGGGTCCAGGCTGTCCTTGGGCTAAGCGCCTGACGCACCTTGCTAAGCTTCGCGACGCGCTTGGCGGCCCACGCACCCCACGCGAGGAACACGACGCCTCGGCCAGACCCGGATTTCGCGCCGAGATTCGCGCCCCCGTAGCGGTCGACGACTTCGATAACGCGGTCCGTGAACTGCTCCCACCCTTTTCCTTGGTGCGAACCGGCGGCATGCGCGCGCACGGTCAGGCACGTGTTGAGCATCAGCACGCCAGCCTCTGCCCACGTTGTCAGGTTCCTGCCAGAGAAATGCGGTGCAAACACAGCCATCAGCGCACGTGTCCACCGGAGGGGTCAACAAAAAAAAAAGGGGGGGGGAGGTGGAGGCGGGAGAAGGACGCATGTCACGCGCCTCCACTTGGGCACTTGGGGCAAGGGGGTGGTGGTATGGCACTCACCCGTGTTTCGGCGGAACGAATCCTTCGTATTCGGCTTTGATTTCCGCGTAAATCTGGGCGCCGCGGCCAGTCATTAGTGACAGCTGTCATGGGAGGGGGGATTGGAGAACAAAAAGGGAGATAAGCACGGTACATTTCTCAAGGATGGAGGCGCTGGAACACCGGACGGGACCGAGAAGCAGAGCCCTGTGGCAGAAAATACAGGGGCATGCGTAAGAAGATCATGGACCGGTGGTGTCGGAAACAGAGGCGCCGGGTCGCGTACCGTGCGCTTGACCTGGCCCGTGGTATGGGTCTTGACCAATCATGACGACTCTGACTTTGCCCAGAGGGGTATAATTCGACCATGAATAGATATTCCGTGCTGCCTCGGCATCATGAAGAACTAAGGAAATGCACGGATAGACCAGGCATTAACTCACGTGCAGGGAATATTTTCAGGTCATTTGCGCTATCATCGGGCCCATGCACGCCCTCCTTCCAGAGAAACTCTTTCAGGGATACAAAGTAGGGCTTCTTGATTTCGTCTTTGAGAACTTTCAACCTAAGCAGAGCGCTGTGTGTCATGACGGAGTAAAGAATTTCCTAGGGCGCCTACCAGCTCTTGCCCATGGTCTCGCATTCCAATTTTAGGAGCCTCTTCTGATCCTCTGTGAGCGAGGCGACATACTCGCTTGAGGAGAATGGGATTGAATTGAGAGACTGTAAGCCACCGCTCCCTCCGGAGGACTGTTGCTTTCCAACGACCGAGGACTTGTCGCTTGAACTGGAGGCTGCAAGCCTCGGCTTCTTGGTATTATTATTACCTGAGCCTTGGCTAGGGGTAGAGCCAAGCATATCAAAGAGTGTCCTCTGACGCTTCCCAGTGGTGGCACCCGTTGAAGGCGCCGGTTTCGGCTTTGCTGTCTCATCATGATCGGACGAGGCGTCAATAGACGGTTTCTCGTCAGTAGAAGTCACTGTAGCCTGGGAGGACGGCTGTTCCAGGTCCTCCAGATACATAATGCGATTCCCAGACGGAGTGGCCATCGATGGCGTGTTGGGTATGCGGTGGCAATGGACGGAGAACTTGCGTTGGGCGGCGTACTGTACTACTGTATAATGACACGCGTTTGACGCGACGCGACGCGACGTGCCGTGCACGGCGGAGACTCGCGGACCTGCAACCCCGGCAAATTGCGGTGCTAAGCCTATTCATTGCCGTCGATCTGCATTGAGGTATTTTTATTGTCTTTTGCGAGTCGTAAAGTGACTGTGTTGTACGCGTGTTGTATTCAATGCCATTAACTCCGTACTGTATACGGTAAAATGGACATGACCTAGGAGCACCGTTTCAGGCAAACTATTGATTGAAATGCCGAGGAGCGCTCGATTGTCGAAGTCAGGACGCTCTGGCCATTTGGCGGGGCACTGGGGGCAGTGCAACGCGCAACGCCAGACCAGAAAAATCGTTTGGGATCGACAATCGTGGGGGCCTTTTTATTCTTTGATACGATTCATGGCAAACGCCGGAATTTGTGGCCCTTGTGGTTGTGATACTGCGGATGAATCTCTTCCTCTTGTCGGCCATTTCACCTAATAAAGGCAGACTCCGGGTACCATCACGACGTCCCGGCGACATCGGATTGCTGGGAAGCTGACTAGCAGCGAAATGCTGCCAACGTTCTTTCAGTGACCATGGCGCCACTTTTTGATGCAGTTGCTACGTCAGGGGCATATATCTCGATGCAGTCATCATTAGAACGGAAGCCGCTCCCACGTGCATCGTGTGTGCGTGCATAGACCCATGCCAAAAGTCATCGCCGACGGCCGAAATGTTAAGGGGTCCCACACGACAGGAACCATATGGCCTTACCTGTCACTTCCCTAAGGGTTGCAGGGTTGCTACTAGTGTCAACAAAAGTAGTAAAGGGCGACAAATACGTTTCAGACTTAGGTCTCGCCTCGTGCATCTGATGAGAAACTGAGTCGACAGAACTGGGATAGCGGCGGCCTGCCATAGATCGTCGTAGTAAGCCATGCCAGAATAGGGGCGCCCAGCTTCCCGTTCCCATTAATGAATGCGATCTCTTAATTAGAGCCCACATCCTGGGGGGCATTTTGTTGGACTGAAACCAGAGGCAACATGCATGGTATTAAACTGCCTCGTGAAACCACTTATCCTTCCCCCGTATAAAATAATTGGCGGGCCGGATGTCCGGCCATCATCGTTCCGGCCGAATAACGCGCGAGAAGCTCTACGGGCCCCGCTTCGACGACGACGACGCCTTCAACAGACAGGCCAAACGATATCCTTGAATTACTGGCAGCAATTACTGACTTGCGGCGCTCGAGGTCTTACCCCACAAGCTAAACTGGCCTCTCCGCGCTCAGACGTCACCACGCGCAAAGGTCACACCGGCGTACGTGTGGGGCAGCGCCGTCCTGGCTCGTTTAGTGCAACAACGTCGATGCATGCGCCGCTGCCGACACCTGATTGGAGCACGAGCTACCAAGGGGGTTCCTCCAGGTGAGTTGTGCATTCACCCGAACTTGTCCACATCCCCCTTTTTTGTTGTCGTGTGCGACTATCCCCCAAATATGGTTCCTAGGCACGAGGTAGAGGGGGCCTACTGGAGCGCCGTACCGTGCAGCTGTATCTCGTTGTTTAGTACCTCCAGTAGTGAGAGACAGGGGTGAGACTGGCACTGACGCATTTGCCAGCTCGGCGTCCGGTATGAGCACGGACGACGACGATACCGATGACGACACGCATACCGTTATCGAGAGACGCGGCTCTATGAACGCTGAGACACGCAATGGTGGCGGAGATACGAACCCAAAGTCCCCACGTGCGCCTAGCCCTCCGCTCCCTGCCTCAAGCTCAGACGGCTCTAAGGTCAACAGCCGTACCAGCACGCTTAGCCGGCGCACGTTTACGCGTTCTCGCTCTCCGGCACCGCGTTCTCTCGGCTTGAACGGGATCATGCCCCAGCCTGCTCCGCCTTCGCCCACAGCCTTCCTCCGCACCCGCAGTGTTGGACCCGCCAGCTTTGTCCTCCTCCCGGGGACGCTCTCCATGAAGCTCTCCTTCTGGCTGACACCTTGGGAATACAAACTTCGCATGGACGCGAAACTTGCGGCGGAGGGTGCTATCCTGATGTCAGCCCTTGCGTGCGCGGCACAACAATTGCAGCCCTTCTCTAGCGCTTTACCATCCGATGATGGGCTGCCCATCGGTACGCTTGCTTCTCGTTGTAGCGCGTTGCATGCCGATCACGTACACGTTAGAGCTCTATGCCGTCATCTTTGCCTCCTTTACTTACTTGGTTTGGAATCACTCTTCCTGTACACGGGTTTCCCCGTCTTCCAGCACGATAGACTCGGCACTGCCCGACCCACCCCTAAATCCTCGCCCGCAAGAGTCACGCGTACCCCGTCGTGGCACCACGATTATTATCAGCCCCCCCATTCCCGAAAACCGGGGATATGTATGGATGACCGTACCTAAAAACTACAGGTCGAATTCGCAACTACCCCTCTGACTCTAATTGACATTCTGTTTTAGGGCCTCGTCTGATGATGGGCTCACCAGCGGTCTCATTCTTGGTCCGCTGATCACATCTGCTTTGTATTACGTAGCCCTCAAGTCTGATATGCCGCCCGAAGGCACGTCTCAGCCGCCGTTTTGGCATATCGAGGCCCCCTGGCGTCTCAGCACGGAAACTTCTCTAACACCACCCCAGGCGCTTGCGGTCTCACGCCGTAACGCAGTGGACCTGAGCACTCTTTGTTCCGCTGCTCTGCTTATCCATGTGTATGCGTCGCACTGGTTTGAGTGGCGCCATCGCAAGCGGCACAGGGTTTCCGAAGGCGAACGTGGTTCGGTCCCCCGTAGCGAGGCACGCAAAGGGTGGCTCTATATTGCTTTCACGTACATTGTTTGCGTGTTTCTTCTTGGACTGCGCTTTGCCCTCGATCGCGCGCGGGTCGGCGTGTGGAAACGTAAGTTCTGAACCCCCCTTTTCCCCTTTTGACGATCCGAGACGTATTGTCAGACTTGTCGTACTGGGAGATCGCGTTTGGCTCTGCCTTTTTCCAGTTTTCCCTCTACGTCGCCGTCCGACTTGCACACCGTGGCTTCACGCTTGGCGAGCTTGGCTTGGTGGTGTTTGGCGCCACTGCCCTGTACACAGAATTAGTCAACCTGACCGTTGCGAGGGTACGCACCAGTTCTGGATGTATCCACACGAACCGAGGCTAACGCTCCCACGAAACAGATATGGCCCGTGACGACGCTTTACATCAAGACATATCGCATGCCTACACCATTGCTTATCTATCAGTTAGCGCTCATTCCCGGGTCGTTGCTGACAGGCTTCCTGCTATCGCCGTTGCTCACGCTGTCCCGGCATATTGCGCAGCGGCCTGTACGCCGTCTGAGGTTCCCGCACGAGAAGCAGGCACACCGGCGGGCACTCGCGATCGGGTTTTATCTCGGCGCCGCACTCATCGTTGGTGGGCTGATCGGTACGTGGGTGCGGTGGCTCCTTCGTGGGCGTGACCCGTGGTTGTGGGTTGTCTTCTGGCTGCTTGAAGGCCCGTACCGGTGGACTCGGCCCGCACTCCTGGCGTATTGGGCCGTGCTTGGTAGCATCAGCGTTTGGGGATGGAGTCGGCAGATGGCGCGCTCACGTCGTTTCCGGCCACGGCTGCCTACGAGCAGTGAACCGGTGGTGGACGGCGGCGGCGCTGCACAACCGGAGAGTGAGCCAACGACGCCGGTGTCGGGATCGTTGGGGCTGGCGTCAGCGTCGCTCACGTCATCGGCAGTTTCGGCGATGTTCCCCACGGTGGCAATCCCACACCTCCCGGCGGACCTTGGACTTGGCGCGAGTGAGTGGCTTGACGCGGCGGATCGGCGGGTGCCGACCCTGAGCCTGAACGCGCGGCGCAAATTCTTCCACGCGCTCGCCGTGGTCATGTTCGTCCCTGGCCTGGCCGCGGATCCGGCGTTCACGCACCTGGCTTTCAGCGCGGCGTTTGCATTGTTTGTATTTGCGGAGTACGTGCGGTACTTTGCGCTGTACCCGTTAGGGGCGGCAGTGCACGTGTTCATGAGCGAATTTCTGGACTCGAAGGATAGCGGGACGGCTATCCTGAGCCACTTTTACCTGCTGACCGGGTGCGCGGGGGCATTGTGGTTTGAAGCGTAAGTCCGGTTTCCTCAACAGGGGGCACAACCAGGTGTCCGGTCACGTGGATCCTCACTAACTGAAACCTGCCACAGGCCTTCCCGTTTGCTGATGTACACGGGAATCCTGACGATTGGGGTTGGAGATGCCGTGGTGAGTTTCGATTCAGAAGAGAGGGGTGTTCATGGCAGTGGGGGGGGGCTGATTACGAGGGTGCAGGCGTCTGTAGTTGGCAAACGGGTGGGGCGATACAAATGGTCACCTACAACACCTAAGACGTTAGAAGGGAGCGCCGGGTTTACGCTTTCGGTCGTGGCGTTTGCGTGGGCATTGCGGGTTTGTGGGATGGTGGAAGAATTCTCTGTAAGTTTTCCAAGGTTTGAAAAGTGGCGGCACCTGCTGACGTCGCCGGTGAAAATTTTCTGTCAGGTTGTGCGGTACGGGATAATTATCGGAGTCGGGTCTGTGCTGGAGGCGGTGTCTGGGCAGAACGATAACATCATCTTACCGGTGTACACGTGGAGTATGTTGGTGATAGGGCTTTCGTGACGGCAGCAGTGGCGGATTTGAAAATAGGGAAGGGGTCTGCCCTTAGTAATAATGGAAGGTGTGACGTCATTGTAGGTGGAGTGAAGTTGGAGTAGAATTCCGAGAAAGCGGACTGATTTCCATACATCGTTTTGTTGCCCACGCCACGGCCAGCGAACACGCCTCCGCGCTACGGATGCTACACGCGCATAGACTGAGTTACTGACATATGCACATGTTCTCTTAGAAGAAAAAGAAAAGAAAAAAAAAAAACCAAAGAAAAAGGACGCACAGATACATACATACATACATGCAGCAGGAATACCACGGACGCCAACAAACTTCGGCCCCACAGATAATGGATCTAGACCGGGACCGCGAGACGGTACCCCCCACTCACACTCAATCGGTGGCCAATCTCCCTCTCCCCTCCTTCTCCCACCCTGATGCCCCTTTGGTTAACCAAAAGCGTGCTTCTCATCGCGCGCAACGTCTTTCAACCGATTCACCTTTGAATTCCATCGCAATCCCTTCGTCTTCACCTCAGAGCCTAGGCAGCACTCCGTTTGAACCCTTCCGGTCTGACACTTCCCTCCGCCGTGCGTCCTCTCGTCGCGATCTTGATTTAGCCAAGGATTCCCCGCACAAAGGCTTGCGTCCCAAGTCCTCCTACCACCAATCTCTCTTGAATTTGCGCGACGAATTACAGAAGCCGTCCGATTCTGGTGTGTACCACCTCTGCGCCTCCGCCGGATTGATCTTGCGTACTGATTGCGATTGCTTGCACCTTCCGACACAACCATCGACAGCCAGTCTCCCCCGTGCACTTGACATGGCGTCACCCGTAGACACCGACACCTCGAGTAAGACCGAGCCATCTGAATACGATTGGGCCAACCTTATTACCGCCTATGCACTCGGCCGTTGGGATCCTCACAAGGCGCCACTCCTTCCGCGCTCTTATTTCGGGCGCCAACACCAGGCGCTTGCCCCGGTCGGCTCATCGCCCGACGTGCCACCAGACGCCAGTGTATTATCCATCACCGTATCGCAGAATGCGGGCACCTCTCAGACTGTACCATCACCGAGCACCGCGCAAGGCGCTTCTTTGCCTCGTGCCTCATCTGGTGCTTTCACCCCTTCGCCACGGAAAGATGACACCCCGCCTCAGACGACGAGCCCTCCTTCCTCAGCAACGTCGACGCCAACGCCACCCACGCCTGGCTCTTCTCCATTGGTTTGGGCACCGCCGGCGTCCCGCCGTAGCTCGACTTCAAACATCACATCGGCTATACCGCACCGCCTCCGCAACTCCTTTGCTGATATCCGATCGTCTACCGGGGCACGCCTGATAATTGAGTCGCACCCTGCATCGACGGCGGCGCCCGTTGTGCCACACGCAGATGCTACGGCTACTGCGGCCGCTATGCGCTGGGCCGCTGCACGGGTTAATATAGCGCCTCTGGCATTACCATCTCCGGAGCACGAGTTGACTGACCCGTTTCGGAATGCCCGCACGGCAATTCCGGGCTCGTATCCACCTGATGTGGCACTAGGGCCCCAATCCCCTCGCCATCGGCAGCGGCTCGGAAGTTTTTGGGAAGGTACCATTGACGTCGACGGGACGGCACAGCCATCGTCGACGCTCAGCTCAATCCAAGGCAGCCCACCTTCGACGCCTCCGACTGCCGATAGCACAGACACCGAGCCTGAGCTCTTGAGCGCAACGGCTATGACGGTGTCTCCACCATATGTTACGCCTGCATCGGTGCCCCTGAGGTCCATGTCCGAACACGGTGACGACTACTTTGGCCACGCGGCGTTGTCGTCGTCACCAGAGTCGATGGCGACAGCGCCCAATCCGCCACGACCACTGCAGGATTTGCTCCGACAGACAGAACATAGATCATCCGAATGCGAGGGCGTACAGACGGCCCCTAGTGCCTCACGCTGCGTAAATCTTACACGGCAGACGTCTTCTCCTTTGCCTAACAAAGCCTCCGGGTCTTCGGTTGAGGTATCATCTCCGGCGCGCGCGTTGGACGCAGGGGTTGGGCGGGCGCTTAAGGAGGAAGCTATGTTCCTCGAGCTTGGTTATCTTGTGCCACCGTACCCGCCCGATGAGTTCGAGCGTCGGCGTGCCTTGTATCAATTCAATATATGGAACACAGGGCCAGACATTAACTTTGAGAGGATAGTACACCTCACGAAGTTGGTATTTAGTACAAAGACGGTTATTATTGGCCTCATTGATGGGGACGAACAGTATGTCTTCGCCTTGGGGGGCGTTCGTGCAATTACTAATTGGCCGTTGGCAGGTGGATGAAGTCAGCCTGTGAGTACGCCCCCCTAAATTACCCGCGGCGGACATAACACGCGAGTCAATAGCCGGCTGGACGTCTTCGACGTTTCCTCGGACGAGCTCGATATGTGGCCACATGATTTTGCAACGGTAAGTCTCAGAGTCTTACTCTTTGTAGATATGTCCTGACCATGGCCCAGTGGTGACGAACCTATGGTCGTTCCTGACACGCACGCGGACTGGCGCTTTGCAAAGAACGTGAGATGAATACTAATTCTAATACGAAGAATTAAACATTTGCATTTGTTGTTGTCGATTTTAGCCGCTGGTCATTGGTCCGCCACACATTCGCTTCTATGCGGGCGCTCCGTTGCGCACGCAGGAGGGGTATAATGTCGGTACCCTCGCCATCATGGACGAGGCGCCGCGAGCCGAGTTCAGTCCTCGGCAGCGTCATACGCTCAAGGAGTTTGCTGTGGGTAGCGACCCCCGTATTGTTTTGGCGGAACGCGTGAATTGATAATTGACACAGGCGATTGTGATGCGCGAAATGGAATTATGGCGGGACAAGATTCAGCTTCGAATACGCGATCGCATACAGACTTCGGTATGTGGTGTTACCGAACTTTTCAGTCAGTCGGAACGTGTCAATTGTGCTCGTTACAACTCGTCTCTGTAGATGGAACAGTTCACGCGCGAATGCCTCGAGATCGATTCAGAGACGAGTCCGGACAGGGAAGCGAGGCCACCAGTGAAGAATCCGCTTTCGATGGACCGGGTCTATCAGCGCGCAGCAAAGCTCGTGAAAAAGACGTTGGACGTCGAAGGCGCGCTCGTCATGGACATGTCGCACGGAGAGGTGCTCGAGACCGTGGGGGGTGAAGCTGTCGTGTCACTCATCGTGCACAGCGCAGAGGACACGACGACGCATCAAGTACAAGGCGATGCATGCGTTCGCATCTGGGATATGTTCCTGCGATATCCCGATGGCCGTGTGTTCGAGGCTGTGGTGCCTGCCCCTCTCCGTCCATTCGTGCCGAACGGGACGCAGTACGCATTGTGTGAGTACAACGACTGCGTGGCGAAGGCGGAACGGTTTGGAACTAACAGGCTTTTAGGCGTACCTATTTTCAACATCGACAAGCAACCGTTTGCTATGCTTTGTGCATACAACTCGTCGGAACACGGCAGACGTTACGTGAGCCGGTCGCGTTGACCTCTCAAGAGTGAGAAGCACTCCCTAACGAGTTAGTAGCTTGAGGGCCACGAGCTGTCCTACTTGCGTGCTATCGGTGCGTCATCCTCAAGCCTTAAATGGTATTCGGCTTATACTGGGATATTTAGGTGTGATCATCCTATCTGCTGTGCTCAAACGACGGATGACGCTTGCCGATAAGGCGAAGAGCTTGTTCATATCCAAGTGAGCTGCGAGTCTCGTCTCCCCGAGACACCGGCACCGTTTGACGTCTTTGTGCTTGCCACTTCTTAGCATCTCTCATGAGTTACGCACTCCTCTGCATGGCATTTTAGCAGCCGCGGAGCTGCTCGCTGACACACAGTTGAATCACACCCAGTCGTCGTTTTTGCAGACTGTGCAAGCATGTGGCACGTCGCTGGTTGAAACGGTGAACCATGTACTGGACTTTACCAAACTCAGCGGGAACGCCAAGGCGGGCGGTGTGGAACACGTCATCCGCACCACAAAGTGGGTATTTCGCTCCCAGCAGTCATCGTATTCGCAGTTCTCACCGGGAACTCCCCCGCGCCCCCCCCTCTTTCCAGGATCGATGTCTTGCAACTCATAGAAGAGGCTGTGGAGGGATCTTGGATTGGGCATCGTGCGCGTATGTTCACACGACAGCAAGAATCGGAGATTGGTACTCTGTATGCGCCTCCGAGGCAGGACGGCAGCAGCAAGAAGCTGGTGGAGGTTGTCATCGAAATCGGCGACCGGGAGGAGGTAGGCAATCGGAAAGCCGTGCCGCTGTCGCGCACTATCGGCGCTCATAAATTAATGCAGGGCTGGCTTCTCAAGCTCGAAAAGGGCGGTATTCGAAGGGTGCTAATGAATGTGTTCGGCAATAGTCTCAAGTTCACAACAGTTTGTTTCTCTGGTAGACGCTACCCCTTTCACAGTCTGAGGAATTTTGACAGGATGGATACGTGCACGTAATTATTCGTCAGCTGCCGCGCACACCAGATGTCCCTCCAAACAAGGTCAAGCTCGAACTAGTAGTAGTCGATACCGGCAAAGTGGGTATTAATTATCACTCAAATGGTGTTATTTTGATAGCACGGATTAGGGAATTAGTCAGGATTTTCTCAAGGTGAGAGCTCAGTTGATCTGACAGGAAGAAGCGAGATATTGAGATTAGCTCTCAGAATCAACTGTTTCATCCTTTTTCCCAGGAGAACCCAATGCAGACAGGTACGGGGCTTGGACTGGCAATTGTCAACAGCATCGTACAATCCAAAGGTGTCGACGGTAAGGTTGACGTGTGGAGCGCCGAGAACCTGGGAACAGAGATCAAAGTCACATTCTCCGCCGAGATCGTGGGGGGAGACGAACCGCCACCGAAAGTGTCTGATACGTTGAACCAAGATCATGACCATCCCGTTAAAGTCAGCCTAGTCGGCTTCGAAGATTCCCATCGCGGTGTGCAGCTTCTGTGTAGAGTAATCACTCACTATCTCGTATCCTGGTGGGGCTTCCAAATTACACCTCCCGGATATCTAGGGGACGTTGTCATTGCGAACGAGGATTTGTCCGCGCTGCAACTAGCAACCGAGCAACGGGACATACGTCGACCATTTATCCTCCTTACCGTTAACCGCGGGGAAAGGCACCTTACCACGACAGTCACCGAGTTTGAGCGGCTAGGCGGTTTCTGCCGCATCTTGTACAAGCCTGGTGGCCCGTCACGACTGCGCCATGCCCTCAAACTCTGCATGCATGCACTTAAAATTAGCCGCCGATCGTCACCCGCTCAGGAAAATTCACCTCACCAGAGCAACTCCAGCGTTTCCTCTCCATCCCATTTCCCTACCGGTGTTACGAGGCGCAATTCGGAAGAGGCAGGGCCGGCTGCGGAACATTCCGACCTGCGACGCCCGACCCTCGGCCGCCGGTCTATCACAGTGCATCCTGTCGCATCGTGGAGCGGAATGCCTGCACACGAGGAGGAGGACGATGTCTCGCAGGAACTCACTCAGCTCAGCCGCGTGCGCTCGTTCAGTCAATCACAGGCCACGACTAGCCCCACCATTCCTGTGGGCGACACGGGGGGTTCGCTGTTGAAGTCGTCGGTTGGGGCCCTGGGGTCAAGAAAGGATGTTCGGGTTCTAGTCGTTGAGGACAACAGCATATTGCGAGGTCTTCTGTAAGCCTTTTCGTTCACCTTGTGGAGATATGGCTCGCCCACGTTGACACATACGGGGACGCACAGGACTCGATGGCTGTCCAGCAAGGTTCGTTGGACGTTTCCTGTTTGCATGGTTCATTCTAGCCCCTATTTCTCACCAGGGGTACGAGTACCGCGAGGCAGTAGACGGACATGAAGGCGTCCGCTTGTTTGAGACCGACGGTCACTTTGAGTATGTCCTCCCCCCTCGGCTTGAAATGTCTCACCGCCCATTTACTGTATCAGCGTCATTCTACTTGATTTATCGATGCCAATACTGGATGGTAGGCACACTTTGACTTCCATCTACACGAGTCTCGTAAACTCGTTTAATAGGATACGGCGCCACCACGGAAATTAGGAAGATCGAGGCATCAAGGTCGGGACAGAAATCTTCTTACATCCTCGCTCTTACAGGAATGTCGTCCCTGGAGGACAAGCGGAAGGCGTTCGAGGCAGGCGTTGACGGCTAGTGCGTATTCACGAAATGTTTTCCTAGGCAGTACGCTGACACCCGCATGCCTAGCCTCGTGAAACCAGTTGCGTTCAAGACGCTGTCAGAGATGTTCGGTAGACTTGGCATCACATGATATCAAGACGTCTTCGTCTGTTCGCTTCCCGCCTTCCTTTCGCCCACTCGCGCGCACACGCACAGCATCAGCTGGGACACTGAGATAAGTCTGGCAGAGCCCCAGCGCCTCTGCCTCCGCTAATATTCCCTTCGTGTTTTGCTAAATTTATACCTATTCCCTCCTGCATATCCATACCGCTAAACTGTAGCACCTCTAACCCATTCCCCTTGTCAGTCTGTATTGCTAATGAGTTAGACAATGCGAGTATATCTTGTGTCACCTCGTATTCCCGCGTATCTGATCGTATAGTGCCACGAAATGTAGCAAGACCACCTTTGTTGACCCATCCTGGCCGTGGAGTGCTTACAAGAGATAGACGAGACTGGCCCGAGATAGGGGACAGAGAGTAAGAGACCGAATCATCACTAAGGATATCGAGACACGATCCCTTCCGAGAACATGGAGCTTTATGCGGCACCGCTTGATTTTCGGCTGAATTCGCCACTTCTCACAGAAACAACCCTGAGGGAAAGAAGACTCACGCAAGACACTCAGATGAGGGATGTACCGGTCATGGTCTCAAATATGAAAGGGCGCGCGTGGCGAGATATTTTGCGGAGGGGGGGTTTTACGTCTCCCGCTCCAACAGACGTACCGAAAAAAACATGTGAAACGCCTACGGCAATGAGTGGTATTGTACAGAAGGAAGGTATTGCTCGACGTTTGCTCGCCTAAATATTTATACAAAAGGACGATTCTGCGCAAGGGTCCGTCAAACACATGCATACACACACACGCCAGGTACTAGCTGAACGCCAGCATTTTTTTTTCGTTAGTTGGACGCGACGGCGTTCACTCACGCCTCGGCGTGCTGCGCCGCGCGGTGTTCCCGAAGCAATCTGTCGAGGGCCTCCCGCTGCCCGACCTCGAGGGCGCCAGACTGGATCGCCGAGTGGTACACGCGCAGCAGCGAGTCGACGTCGTCCATGGACTGCGTGCGCACGTCGGCGAGCTCCTTGATCTTGGCCGTGGCGTCCTTGATCTCCTCGTCGGTGAGTTGGAGCCCGAGCTGCTCGACGCGCGACTTGACGGCGTTCCAGCCGGTCAGGCGGTGTCCGATGGAGACGTAGCGCGTGAGGCCAAAGTCCTCCGGCTTAAGGATCTCGTACGTGGACGGATTGTTGAGGATCGCTTTGGCGTGGATGCCGGCCTTGTGCGTGAATGCGACGTAGCCACTGCAAAATCCCCGTTGCAATCATCCCCAAGCTAAGCGCGGGAGCGGAAGAGGGAGGAGAGAACAAATAGACATACGTTATCGGGTTCGAGAAGGGCACGTTGACCTCGACCGCTTCCGCGACGAGGTTCTCAATCTCGCGCAGCATCGCGAGATTGTACTTGGACTTGACGTACTCGGGATTGGCCGCGTACATGCACGCGACGAGGCCCCCCAGGGGCGTGATGCCAACGCGCTCGCCTATGCCGAGAACAGCTGTAGTAGGGAAGATGCAGTCAGTTGGGCATCCCGGGGCACACACACAAAACGCGCTGGGGACATACATGTGTCGATGTGCGTCGCGCCCGCCTCGAGCGCGGTATACGCGTTGGCGATGGCCATTCCCGTGTCGTTGTGTAAGTGTATTTCGATGTCGCAGCCCACGACGCCACGGAGGGTCCGCACAAGGTCGTAGACCTGGCGGGGGTTCGCGCAACCGACGGTGTCGGCGATGCCGACGCGGTTGACGCCGATCTTGTCGACGGTCTGATATATCGAGAGGAGGTCGACGAGGTCGGAGCGGAAGGAGTCCTCGGTCGAGAAGCGGACCTCGATGCCCTTGGACTTGACAAAGTTGATGACCTCGATCGCGGTCTTGGTGATGTAGGTCATGTCCTTGCCGTGGGAAAACTCGCGGAGGAAGGACGAGGTGCCGATGACGACGTCCACGCCGTCCACGCCGGTCTCGACCGCGATGCGCGCGTCGTCCATGTGGCACCGGATGTGGGTGAGGATTTTGGCATTCAGGCCGAGCTTGCAGATGGCCTCGCAGTCGCGGCGCGACTGCTCAGAAGCCGCAGGCGAGGTCAGCTCCAGATACTCGACGCCGAACTTGTCGAGGGCTCTGGCGATCGCGATCTTGGTCTCGGTGTCAAAGAAGGCGTTGGCAAATTGCTCCCCCTCTGTGCGTGTGCGCGTGTGCGTGTCAGTCGAAGAGAAGAAGTCCCGAAAAAAAAAAAAAAAGCAGAAACCTCGGAGGGTGCTCTCTATAATTTTAAAGTTCGAAACGTTGTTCAGGAAATCGGACGCTCTTGGGGCGTAGGGGTTGCGTTGCTGCGCCGTAGCCGCCGTAGATGAAGACGAGTGTCCATTGGTCCCATTGCGGTGAGTTGTGCCGTTCAGGTGGCCATTCGGTTTGCTTTCGATGGCAACCATATCCTCGACACCGTTAGGAGGCGCGTCACCGGTTGGATGGGGGCACATTTTTCTGAGAAGAGGATTAGATTTAGAGCAGAGGAGGTAAAACTTGTTCAGTTGGCGCTTTGCAAAAATTTATCTCTCGATTGTGAGTCATCGCCTCCAAGCAACGCGGCCCGTCGCTGTCCGCTCACTGCAATGCTTGCAAGTCAGACGACCGTCACGGTTCTGAGAACGGGCTTCACTTCATCAATGAGATCTCTTATAAATTCATGGTCTCTCTGTTGCCTGGTGCAATCCACTGTCCAACAGCTTGGTCGACTTTTCAAAATTTCGGCCGGGCTCTGCTCGATCCGGCCGACGGCAGCGAATCACGAGAGTCTCTTAAAGTTGCCAGGCAGCGACGCCACCGACGACGCCACGTAACCTTTTCGGAAAGCTGTCCGGCGATCCGCAGGTTGGACGTAAAGCGTTTCTGGGGTGCGCCCCGCATCCGCAAAAGTAGCGTTGGGGCAGGACACTTACGGAACGTGTACCGTATGGCTGCGGGCGCGCGCAGAATCACCCAGGTCACTTACTGCGGATACTCGGTGGCGACGGATACGCGAACTTCGCGTATATACATAGAGCGCTCGGGTCTCGGGTCCGTATGGGGTACTGTATATTAATGTGCGGACAAGCAATTGGCTGTCCCAAAGCTTTCGTTCAGAGAACGTTGGTAACCCATTCTATACACCCCATTCCGTCTTTTGACGAGGGAGCAGTGATTGTGATTCCCCACGTAAGCCTTCGATAGCGAATCACCACCATGCTTCATGCAGCAGTCCAACGGATTATACTGTACCAGGCAAGCGGTCTGCGGAGTGAGGCAACTGAATACCCTGTGTGCACAGATCCGCAGATCCGCGCCACTTGCACGTCTTCATTTCGGCTGTGGCACCTTTAAGAATCATCATTCGCAGTCGCAAACATGATCCGCAAGTCAGAGCATACCAGAGTGTGCAGGGTTAAGGGATAAGCCGAGGTGATTATCGTCCTGCTCTCGCATAGTGACGAAAGTGCGAGATCCGGAGATGTCAAGAGCCCTACTACGTAGGGGGATTAGTGATGGACGTCTAAGAGACATACCGTTTGGCAGTATACCCACGAGGGGCTGTAGGTAACATTATGCACTCTCACCGCCCGTGTAACAAGATCGCACATAAGCTCGTCCGACGATAGGAACCGCGCTGCCTTCGATTGTTCGCCAGACTCCCCGATGCATTGAGATGCGGGATGTGGCACACGCGGTCGCTCTCGTATGTTGCCTTTCTCTATGATCATTGATATACACACATAAAAACAAGGGGGGCGAGTTGATTCCAGGTTCGGGGAAGAGACACAATCAACCGAGTAAATCAATGATGCAGGCGAGTATCATAAGTATAAGCAAGCACAATAAGGCGAAGAGATGAGGATTAGACACATTGTGCGATGCGTTAGGAGTACAAACCGCCGGGTTTTTTTCGTTCCAGCGAGAAGGGGGTGTCGGCATACAATGCATTGATGGCAATGAAAAGTGGTGAAAAGTGCGCACACATGCAAGAGCGTAGATGATAAGGGAAAGAGGGAACGGGTGAATGCAGTTCGATCCAGCCAGGGATGATGGTTCTATACGAACATGCGAGAAAGATCGGCGCAGTACGGGCAGAGCAATAGGGCTATAGCTCCGGCGGAATCGTTTGGGAAAAGTAAGGGTGCCTCAAAGCTTCGCGAACGGTGATTCGCTGTTTCGGGTCGAACATGAGCAACTTCCTGACAAGGTCCAAGAAGTGCACGTTAATCATATCTGTTTGTGGAATTATTTCCTGCAACACGTTGAGTTGTTAAACCAAGACCACCAAATGAAAAAAACACACCTGAAGGCTTCGCGTTGCACGAACGTCTTTCCGACTTTGCTTGGTCGTCTTCGGCGAGGGCCAATTAAGCTTGGGTCCCTCTTTGAAGAACTCAGGTTTATGATTCACGGCTTCTCGCGCGACATTCTCAGGCATCTTGCCCATAACCATCTCCATCATGGCCAAATGTTCAAGGTTATCATGCGTCTGGAACAGCGCCATTCCGGTATAGAACTCCACTAGGATACAGCCAAGAGAGTAGGCGTCACAAGGGTATGACCAGCCGAGGCCTATAGAATAAGGGTAATTATCAGCCAAAAAAAAAAAGACCTTTATGCGGGTAAAACTCACCCAGGATGATCTCGGGAGCGCGATAGTGACGTGTAGCGACAACGGCCGAGTGGTACTCATCCTGGAAAGTAGCCGATCCGAAATCGATTAGCCGTATGTCTGTTGAGTCTAGTATACGCTTTGTTCGGTGACCATGGCGCTGCGTAGCCTCCGTCAGTGGTGGGGCGTGCCAAGGGGGAGAAGGGAAAGACGGTACCTTTCCGGGAGTGGGGATTGTTACGGTACGCGAGTCATTGCGCACTAGGAGGATATTCTCAGGTTTAAGATCCGTGTGTATGATGTGCAAGTCGTGCAAGACTAGGTGATGTGGACGGCGTTAGGAACCAAATAGATCGATGTGGATGAGACACATACAAGCCACACTTCCAAGAAGCTGTTGGGCAAAGGACTGGATGTGATCGCGAGGAAAGGGAGCGAAATCGTTCTCCTTGAGAAAGTCATACACACACATGCCTAGTAACTCGGAAACCAGACATATGTGGTTCCGATAGTCGAACCAATTCAGTAGGTGAATGCATTTACTAAAAAAGGATAAGATCAATTAGGGTCCGAAGGGCACGTGATTAGAAGGGATCACTGACTGCCGATTGGTCGGGTCACGTTCCTTGAGCTTTTGCAACACTCGAACTTCGATACGGCTCGCCTCGCGATACTTTTGAATGGCCCTGATGATCTTGATAGCAACACGCTTGTTGGTCTCAATGTCGACCGCTTCGACGACTTTACCGAACGTTCCTTGGCCAAGCAAGCGAACAGTGCGATCTGGATAAGGTTATGGAGACGGATGGGAAAACACGGCGGAAGAGGCCTACAGCGCTTGTGGATTATGTCATCGGGGGTGACAATGTAATGACCCTCTTTATCATCGCAGGAGACCTGCTGCTTTGGTGTCTGTTCAAATGCGCGTGAGATCAAAACATATCGCCCATCCGGAAAACAACATTCGACCAACCGTTGTAGATGTAACGGCGCTGCCATTCGTCCATGTCGCATGATTGGTTGTGTTGGATGACGTTTGAGCGGGTAGGAACCCCTTCTTCGTGGTTGGTGGTGCCCCATCAAGTTCACGCTTCCTCTTTTTGGGTGCGGGAATGGGAAGAGCAACAGACGAAGAGCCAGATGACTCTGCTTGAGCTTCCATGGCGGCACGAGCTCTTGTCCTTATTGGCGCAGAATAAGCTGGGGGTTGATACGATGCAGAGTAACCATTCGTGCGGGAGGTGGTTGCCGGTGAAGCCGTGGGGGGCGGTGGAGTGTCTTCGATAACAATGATTTCTCTGAGTCTGCCGTCTGTGTCGACTTCTTGGACCTCCGAGTAAGAGACGGTGTATTGGTGGGCACGCTTGCGTTTTCGAGTCGCGACTGGGGGTGTGGGCAGCATGTTAGAGTTTCTATTGACGACACTAGAGAGGGAGGGCCGTTGATATGACGGCATGAGGTGAGCGGGTAGAGGTTGCACGGCGGTCTGCATCGTCGAATGCGACGAGGAGATAGCTATCGGATGGGGAGAGAGGGGGGTGACGAATTGGGGGGCGAGATTGAGCGATGCGGTGGGACAGGCGAGCAATGTGAAAAGCCCTTGGAAAGCACCGAGCGAGCCCACTGCGCCCTATTTGATCATATTTGGTCACGCTGCCACCTCTACCACACCACCGTGACCCAACTTTACGTTCGAACTCTACTGTATGTACCTCCTTGACCGAGACAAAAAGATAAATCTACTAAGCCCGTGGCAACCCACGCCATGCTCAAATTTGTATTTGCTGGTCATTCTCAAATAACCATACATAAATTGTATAACCCAACCCACTTGGGCATCACTCTTTTGCTCCCGCCGCTTCTCCCACCCATGCGGGAGGTCACGTGCGGATGAACTTTGCCTAAGTAATAACCCCCTGCGGAGGTCTCCGCCCAGCCTGGAACCTGGCACGGCACGAACGTGGGCTGTGAGAAATGATGTATGTGTTTTCGACTCAGCCGGGACATTGTTCGCTCGGCGCCGTTCATGAGACCTGATGACGCTTACTGGCACTACGGAACGGCATACGCCGAGTCACCTGTGCGATATGGAATTCGAATCATGATGGGAATGGGATGTTTTCGGCATGGCGGCCAGCGAATACTGATACACTGGATGGACTGCAGGGGCTCGACCCCCCCTTTTTCCTTTTCTTTGTATCTCTCAAATCCCAGCCAGCCCGAGCCCGAGGGAGGACAACCGTGGTACCCGAGCCGTTCACTAGAATAAATAATAAACCCAGTCGAACATACATGATAAGTATGATAAGAAAGGATGGTGTGCGTAGCCCAAGATGTAGAAGGGTGGTGTTCAGTAGACGGCGCCCAGGAACCTGCATGGTTCTAGACAACTGGCGCAAAGAAGATTGTACTCCGAGGGAAGCGAGGGTGAATACGGACGATTTCAGCTGTTTTGATCAGGACCCCGGATGAGTGCAATATCGAAAAGCGGGTCGCTCTGTCTTTCGGGGTCCCGCGGCCAAATAGGTCCAAATCAAGCTCGACTCGACGGGGCCAACTCGACGACGGACATCCCTCGGCGCTCATCGTCCGCCGTGTCGTGCTATTCAACCAACACGCCCAACAACGTCAACGATCTCCGTCGTTGCGCAGTGTGTGTCGTAGATGCGGGGCCTACCTTTTCCTCAAGATGCCGCGTTCGAACGCGAGACGTCATACGAATACGGCACACCCGCGAGTAACCTTGATGATATCCCTATTGACCCTGCGCTCGCCGACCCACCCATAGACCCTGCCCTACAAACCTTTTCGATCAAAATTGACTCAGACCAGGTTCGTGTTCGTCTTTATCCACCCCACGCGACGCGACTTCACAGGCTGTGGCTGTGGCGCTCAATCCCTAAATGACCGCGTCGCGTCGTCACATAACCGACTGACGGCTTGATTTCTATACTCCTGTCTCCCCTTCGTTCAGGACGATGTTTCTCTCTCTCTTCCTACCGATGCTCCCAATCACCTCCGCGAGTACTCGCAGGGTCCGCAGGGTGATCCCTTTGCACAACCTCCACCACCAGACTACTATCCCCCTGTCGGCGAGGCCATACTCACCACAAGGCCACAGAAAAAGAAGAGGAGGGCACGCAGAGAACTGAACTGTGGTTTCTGTGGCGGGAACGGCAAGAAGAATAAGATTGGCGAGCCGGAGGAGATGGTCTCCTGTGATGAATGCGGTCGCAGTGGTAAGTTTGCTGGGATTTACTTCTGACATCTAGCTGACATGGGATAGGCCATCCGACTTGCATGGATCTCGGGTCCGTCGCTGACCTTGTCCGTTCGTACCCCTGGAAATGCGTAGAATGCAAGACGTGCGAGATTTGCCAGGAAAAAGGCGACGATGTATGCGTGCGATCCTTCACAAACATGCATGCAGCTCACTTACAATTGCTCTGAAAGGCTCGTATTCTCTTCTGTGATGGTTGCGACAGAGGTTGGCATATGGATTGCCTAACTCCGCCTCTGCAAGATTCGCCTCCGGGGAAGTGGCATTGTCCATCTTGCACACATAATCCATCCGGAATCTGCGAAGCAGTACCCCAGACACCACAGGAGGAGGGACTCTCACCATTCCAGCAGTTTCGCGAGTCGTCTGTCACTTCGACATCCTGTTCGGAGGTTACCCAGCCACGGCGCCCCAGGGGAGGCAAGCGCAGAGCAGCAACGCCGGCCACGTCGGAGCGCAATGGCGACGTCCTGGAATCACATCTTCTACCTCGAGGGCGCACTCGTACTCTGACACGCAAGGCGATGGAGCACTCCTCACCCGTTAAACGCCCACACCTAAAAATCACACCCCCACGACCACCAGAATCACCCCCCCGGCGGATGGTAGTTCGGCTCAGGTTACCCGTCCAAGGGAAAGGAAAGGAAAAGGAGGAGAGTAGTGATGAGGAGCCAGCAAAGGGCATTTTTGACGATATTCTGAACCCGGATGACAGGGATACTTCAAGGACGGCCATAACACCAGGCGACAAACTCAAGTTCGAGCGAAGTCGACAAGCAACGGAGGTGAGAGTATCTTTCGTTATATGTCAGTTACTCTTCCTGAGCGGTTCCGCAGCTCAAGCTTAATCCACCCCAACCAAAACCCACTCTCACTGGTCCAGAGATCCCAATTGCTGGCCCCTCAAGTAGACCACTTCGGTCCGCTTTCTCGTTACCCGCAACTCCGCCGTTGGATCTAGCACGCTCTGTATCTCCCACACCTTCGACCCCTGGGCCATCACCCGCTGCGGCCCACCCGGCAGGTCTTCGAATACGTACCATTCGTTTTGGAGAGTACGACATTCAGACCTGGTATGATGCACCCTTCCCTGAGGAATATGCGAACATTCCGGACGGACGATTGTGGATCTGTGAGTTCTGCCTGAAATACAACAAGAGTCGGTTTGGTGCATCAAGGCATGATGTACGTGTTTATTCTGCTGTTGATGCGGATGGAAAGCTGATAATTCTGTATAGTTGAAGTGTAAGGCACGCCATCCACCGGGGGACGAGATTTACAGAGATGCAAATGTATCGATATTCGAGGTAGATGGGAGGCGCAACAAGGTATGCTTCCTTACCCCAGCTTCGTGTCACGGGGTAATTCACGCCCTTCGGACAGATCTACTGCCAGAACTTGTGCTTACTATCAAAAATGTTTCTTGATCACAAGTCCTTGTTCTATGACGTCGAGCCTTTCCTTTTCTACGTGATGACAGAATTCGATGACAATGGGGCACGGTTTGTGGGCTATTTTAGCAAAGAGAAGCGAAGCCCAAAGGATTTCAACGTCAGTTGCATCATGACCCTGCCAGTACGGCAGCGCCAGGGATGGGGAAACCTTCTCATCGAATTCAGTGAGCGGTGTTTGGGTGCCTACGATGGAGATCGAGAGCTAACTGGGACCAGGCTATCTTCTGTCAAAGAAGGAGCAGCGGTTAGGGTCACCAGAGAAACCCCTTTCGGGACTCGGGGCACTGGGTTACAAGAATTATTGGACACTATCGGTCATGCGTTATCTTCATACCGCTCCTGACCATCCCACGCTCGAAGGTAGGTAGTTTGTTGGTTTGGCAGCTACAGGAAGTGATGGCGGACATGCGTAGACATCAGCAACGCTACGGCTATGACTATCGAAGATGTGTACAACACACTCTGTGTTCAAGGCCTCATCGACGTCCTTGCCGTCCCCACCCCTAAACCACTCCCAGGCCAATCCATCAAGCTGATGAAGAACCGCAAAACCATGGTTGCGCGTCGGCACCTCATCCGATCGCAGACAAATGATGATGACGTACCAAAGGGGCCATTCGTCCCTCCCACACAATACGAGATTCACTGGGATCCCGGTTACGTGAACTGCTACTTGGAAAAATGGGAGACAAAAGGCTATATGAAGATCAAGCCTGAGAAACTCAAATGGAGCCCATTCCTGCTTGCACGCGTGAAGAAATCAGATGCAGATTCCCAGCTTGCGCTTGAAGCGGAGGTGATGGGTAGTACACCCGACAAGGACAACCCTGGACCTGCATCGGCGTCGTCTTTGCCCGAAACTCCAGCACCTATCACACCCATCGACGTTGAAGACAGCGATGATGAAATCGGTTCGACACCAGCCCCGCACTCCCCAGAGAAGCGTATGCATTCAACTGAGCAACCGACCTTGCGGCGCTTGCGTAGCCAGCACCGCACGGCAAGCGACAGCGTAGATTCGAGATCACCCTTCACGCCATCTAGATATCTGCGGGGGCCTGGCGTCAGTGGTAGTCCTCCGAACACGATCCCAACGCCTTCACGTTCAACTAGTGTGAGTGTCAGCCCGTCAAAGCCTCCACGTATACCCAAGCTTCGCGAACGTGGGAACCCGTCATCTATCAAGAGCGCAGATACCTCTTCCATAAAGGAAGACCAGCCACCAACACCGATCCGTGATGATGTAGATGAAGACGCCGATGCTGCACTCGCTGCCCGTCTGGCAGAAGAAGAAAGCCGGCCGAAGCGACTGTTGCGGTCCCGCTCTGGCACCACTGGTACATTGTCGACATTTGAGCTCCCGCTCCTCCCCTCTCGGTCTGCGGTGGCGCGGCCGCCTCCGCGAAAGCGACGACGCGTCGAGTCACCTCCGGTTGACGAGTTCCCCCCTGCACCGGAGCCGCTGCGCGAGTCAGGAGTTATAAACGGCGTCACCCGTAGAGATGAGGATGCGCGGTCAGAGCCAGATGACACGGGCACGCCGATAACCGTCGTGACGAGTCGGCACAGCGCACCGAGCGACGATACCGTCGTCGCTGCTTCTGCTACGGACCAGGGCATGAGAGAGACCATCAAGGACGACGTCAATTCGCCCGTGGTTACGGTTTCGCATGCGATGGACGTGGACGAATCGCCTGTAACCGCGGTGGCTGTAGTGAGTGAGGATTTAGGCTCAGATGCGGATGCAGACGCGGACGCGGACGGCGAGACGGACGCGGATGCCGAGGGGGAGGACGACGATGAGCTGGATGCAGAAGGGGAGCCGGACGACGGGCTGTAATTTATTATCTCTCCGTTTTTGTTTCCTTCTTTCCTGAATACATGGTGGTTCTATAATACTTCGATGTTCTACTGTAACTTTAGATGTACCTCTCACCACTTTATCGATAACGTGTCATGCGGGTAGTAGGGTTAATGTTCTGCTATATACGGTACGAATGGTGCTTCCTAGCCTCCGTATTGGAAATATATCTGTGTGTACTACCTGCGACGGAGATGGTGGGTCGGACTAGATTACTTGGGGCGGAGTGTGACATCATCGTGGAGGGCGGGCAGTGTGGTGCGACCGCGGCGAGACAGTCGATTGTAACCTCATCGTGAAGGCAATCTCAGCCCCTAACTTCGGAAGTCATGGTATCGTATCGCGCAGGTCATGTCGTCATAACTATCGTGATCATTCTCACACTACCATCATGTCCGTCTTTTCGAGGCTGTTACCCGTCGCCGGAGGTGCCTTTTCCTTGCAAGCAAGTTCGTCGTGCTTCCTACTTCTCACCGCCGATATTAAGGTTATGTCCACTAGTTCTCGCGGCGATCTTCGTACCTCAAGCGAACGAAAAGTGGTATGACCTGGGGGGATCCCTCGGATTCCTTTCTGCTACGGTTACTTCTTTATACTACCCAACCCTGAAAGCGAAGTTCTGGGAAGGTGCACCTGTACCTTTCCCTCCGCTCTCCAGTTTTGCTCCTAGACAGCTGCTCCTCACCGCCGCCCTGGGCATATGGACCATCCGCCTCGGCGGCTTCCTAGTGCAGGCAAGCTCTCTCTTTGTCCGACTGTGCAGCGCGACTTTGATAACAAAGCCTTCTTCACAAAGCGTGCCATCAAGGCTGGAGGGGACTCACGTTTCGACAAAGTCAAGCACCAGCCCGGAACGTTCACGGCGTTTTGGATGGTTCAGGGTTTGTTGCCAGTCCCTTTCCTTTTCTACGTGTGTCCCACATCCCCGCAGCTTTATGGGTCTTGCTCGTCGGCATGCCAGTCTACCTTGTATGTTTGACCCCTCTCGTGCGTTTCTGGCATAGAGAACGTCTCCTCGTTTGCACAGGTGAATGTAGTACCCGCTCACCTTCATCCCGCCTTATCCCTCCGGGACTACGCTTCTCTTGGCTTATTCGCCAGCTCGTTTCTCTTCGAAATTATTGCGGACCGTCAGAAGTCTGCCTGGCGTCGCGCGCAAAGAGACAAGGAGCACGAGGAAAAATTCATAACGAGCGGCCTGTGGAGTATTAGCCGCCACCCGAAGTATCACTTCTCCCATGTTAAAGCAGATGCGGGCTCTGACAATAATTCCCCAGCTATGTTGGCGAAGTAGGCATATGGACAGGAATCTGGGCGCTCTCGAGTGCATCGCTTCAGACAGCCCACTATCCCAGGGGAACTGTTGTCCTTGCGGCAATAAGCCCATTGTTCACGTACTATTTGCTGCGTTATGTGTGCCTCCCATTTTTTTCTTGTCAAAACCGGATAGTTGACATGCTCCCAGGTTTCTGGCGTTCCTCCGCTCGAGGTTTGCTGTACTCCCACCGCTTTGTCCTGTCATTTTGCTCACCTCACCGGTGAATAGCGCTCCGCGAAAAAGAAATGGGGGCAGGATGTGGCATGGCAGACGTACAAGCGGTCAGCAGCCACAGGCCCCTCTTCACTTTTCCTTTTCATTGCTGAACCGGAACTTCCAGAAAAACGCCTGTATTCTGGCCATCTTTCAAGACGGAATGAATTGGTGGCGTACGCTACGCCAGTTGTCTAATAAGCTTGCCATGTGCATATTTGGCAAGGGAAGCATTCCCTGGAATTAAGTAGCTAGCCAAATGGAGTTTCTTTCGCCGGGATAGACATTCCAGTCAATGGCCGCCAAGCATTCCTGCTCGGAATCCCTGGTCCCCAGTTCATGTTTTGGGTTTTATGGATATGCAATCCTTGTTGCACACAATCGTCACTTCTGACCACAAATTTCTGACTCCCGAGCACGATTTATTCATGCCACTACCTCGTAGAGGTGGTAAAACTGAAGGTAATGAAACAACGAAGCCTTTCAAACCTGGCCGTTGTCATTCTTCTAGTCCCCATCTCAAGGATTGGTGCTAGTTTTCGTCATATACAGCAACTTACAAGACGCCGCCTCACTCTAGCTTGGTGGCAGAGTAGAACTAGCGAGTCCTAGAAAACAAACCCCTCGCACTCACGGGCTTATTTGGTCACCATATCTCGGGATGCATCAGGAATTTGTTTGACGTGCATAACTTACTGTAGCTGATAATGCTATCATATCGCTTGTATAACCCTCGCGCTAACCTGAAGGCGTTCGAATGCTGTTTGTGCAGCGTGCCTGCAGCTAGAATGGGAAGACGTTGGCATGCGCATATAGGGGTCTGGGCCGTCTCTTCCGGATCCGGGTCGGTTTTTATCAAATAGATCTATACAGCCCCTACGAGAGAGCAGTGAAGTACTGAATACTGAGTGATCCCTTGTACGTACGTACGTAGATGCGCATTCCCTGGCTACGGCCAGGATGAGTATTGTGCATGTATACCGGCGACAGGAACGCAGCGAGATCACCCCAGTCATTGACAGACCAGATAGCCAGACGGCGTGGCAGGCAAGGCGTAGTAGCTTGGCCATGCGCCCTTCTAATCCGCATCTACAGTATCGTTTACATATCTCACTTGCCGTGCTGGGTTTCTGTCTAACCCCTCGGCGGTGCTCTAGCCAGCACGTATGTCATGGCACAACAGACCTAACCTAACAGACTTATGATCTTCTCCGGCGGCCACGGGGATCTCGGCGCGGCGTAGTACACGGGGAGGACGCCGCCACGCCCGAGATGGGAAATGTGATCGGGAGCGTCGCCGCGTTCGCCGCGCCGCGGCCAAAGGGCCGTCTAGCGTGGATCGGATCGCGAAGGTCCAAGGACATCCGGCGGCGATGCCGATGCCACGATCGATAATGACTTTATAATCTCACCACACTGACCCTTACTGTGTAACAGCTCACATCGAAGATTTGGAGCATTTCGATGCGGTGTGTGACTCTGCATTACCTGCAACACAAATAACCGGAAAAAAAGTAGTACCATACCCAGAAAACATGACTCGGAAATGTACCAGCACCCGATCTCTCCGGACGGGACGGCGGGAGCAACCGTGGAGTAGCTTCTTGTGACTCGAATGTGCACTGCTCCCAGCGCGTGTCGCATATGCACAATATGGGGAAACCACCAAACTGCCTTGGGGGTCTGTCCTGTTGACTCCCGCCGGCATGTATCCCGACCCGACACGACCGAAGAGCGCGCCGGCCACATCTTCTTCCCCCGGCCCGCGCCCCCGTAGAATGCCTGCCAGTGTGTAGATGTATCACTGGTCAGGACTCAGAAGTAAGCGCAAGTCCTTTTGTTTGCGCGAGACATCCCGCGAGCGACGGGGTCTTGTACGTGTATTGTGGCGTGATGGTTGCCGGAGGTGTTATCTCCACCTACGATGCTCAGCACGCGTCTTACGATACAAGGTCACACGTCTGCAAGCACCAAACTAACTGAAAGCCGAATGGCTCTTGTTGGTACCATCGGGGTTTGATCCATCAAACCGGGTTGTTTGCAACGTTTTCCGCAAAGCAAGGAGCAGCGGACGGTCTCCAGAACATCTTCCGAGTCACGATGCGAACCATGTAGATGAAACAGTGACGACAGGGGGTAGCATGTTGCCCTACTAGGAGCTGGGCTGTGGACGCATCGATCCTTTGATGTGATTTCTCAACGTCTCCATGTGCTGAAATGTTGTGAAACTCTGGGGCGACCGGAGTAGCACGACTGGGGCACCTTGATAGCCGGTGCTGAACGGAGCAAGCTCCGGGATGAGAGGAGCTTCCACCGGCGTCAGTTTGTGCCGCCTGTGGGCGCAACACGGGAAGGCGAATTTTTAGCTCTCCTAGTTATCCCGGCACCGTACACGTCGAAACATGAGAGAGATATTGGCACAGCCGGTAAGAAGGTTGACCCCTTGTTCACCATCAAGTACATACGCCATTAATTACGGATTTTGTGCCAAGATCGGATTCGATCTGCCCGATAAATAACTAGAGCTTTGCTAATCTCACCTGGGCCGCGGACTCGTCCCCGGCAACGTTGATGGTCGATATCCCCAATCGTACAAGTTCGATCAATGGGCGATGCAGTTCAGCCTGCACGCAATGTAGTTTATCTGTCAGCCTCCGTATACGCGCGTCGGTGGAATCATAATTCAGACCTTGATTACTCCCCACACGCCCTCGCGCGCCTTGGGTGCCTTCTCGTGAGCAATCTCTCGAGCTCGCTTGAGTACACCCTGTGTCCCCCCTGCGACGATCTCGTCGACAAGGCCCGCGTCGAGAGCTTCTGGGGGTGTGAAGCGGTGCCCCTCGAGCGCAAATTTACGAACGACGGACACCTTGGCGCGCGTGATGGCGGCTATCGAAACGGGCCACGGTGCGCCAAAGTCGACTTCGTTCATGCACATCCAGGCGTGGCGTTTGGTGCCGTCGGTCATGACGCGGTAATCGCACGCGAGCGCAAGGATGGCGGCGGCGGCGAAGCAGTGACCATTGATGGCAGCGACGGTTGGGACTGAAGTCGAGAGTCGGTGATCTTAAGTCGGCACAGAGGGGGGACACAGGACGAAACCGGACCAAAACTTACTTGGGAATGTGAGTAAATACAGGAGGAGTGGATCGTAGGTCGCTGTGCGAAGGAGGCGCGTTCGTAACGAGAGTGGAGAACCAGTTGTCGTAGATACTCACCTGTGAACCAGGCTGGGTCTCTGACTGCACTAGGGTAGTCAAACCCTGCATAATGGTAATGGGGATCAGGGGCGTTCCAGAAGTGGTGGGGAACGTTCTGGCGCACCGTTGCTAAAGAACTTCTCTTGGTCGAGACGTCCGACAATGACGAGGGCAGCCGTTCCTGCGTTCTTGTCTTTCTTTGCTTTACCCTCCGCGCGTTCCTTGCGCCATTCGCGCTCCACAATCTGCAGGGCGGGCTTGAGTGCGTCGTTGATCAAACTCTTTACCAAGCGATTATCGACGCCATTGTGCAGTTCGATCTGCCAAACGATCGGAGTGGCTGGGAGATGATGTTGTCGGTTATTGATGGGGCGTAATAAGTCCTTAGAGAACAACCGGCAACGCACGTCGTGTCAGAGTCAATAATGGGGTTTGAGAACCTGCGGGGAGCGGGAGGGTGAATGTTGAAGACATGGTTCCTTGAGCAGTCGCTATGAGCGTCTTACCCCGGGCATAGGTGGTTCGTAAATGACCGAAAGAAAACACATGCCAGCGCACACTAGCTGGGGCTGATGGTGCAGATTGTTGGTGTCAAAGGCGAGAACTCTGGAAGGACAACGACAGGTGATGGCCTGCTATACTGTGTAGGGCCATAGTGGGCTTCACTAACTTCATTCCATTGAGCAACTGCTGTATCTCATCATTCAGCCCGAGAACCGTCAACTGTGGCATTTCAAGGCCGGACTCTGCCGGCGTTCGGACAAAGCAACTTCAATTGCAAACAACCATGAGCGACGACAGGGCTGCAGAACTCAAGGGTGCGTCTTACATTGGCTTTTCACTCATAGTGCAGCACACTCACGCTTGTTTCCCCCCTCTCAGCGCGGTTGGCTGCCCGCGACGCGCACGTACGTGAATCCTGGGTTCGGGCCATGGAAGCCCGTATCGTCCGTGATCAACTCCAGAGTTGCTATCGTACTGAAGGTGTCAACCACTACGAGACTTGCCGTGAGCTCTCAGAGAAGTACATCACGCTCCTTAGAGAGAACCGGGTAGGTTTTCGAATCCCCCCCTAGAACCTTTATGTCATTGACCGGTACTTCAGGTGAAGGGTTACAAGCAGGTCGACGTGTAACATCGTCTGGAAACACTTTGTTGGCATATTGCTACTAGATTTCTGACTCTCTTCGTTTCCATCAAAACTATTGAGAACACGCGAGCGCGCCCACCATAAAGTAGCATTCCAGGTACCATACGGAATACCTATGTTGACACAGCAAGCTTTCTTTACTTCCCGACCCGGTTGCCGCGTCGTTTTTTTCCCTCTGTGCCACTCGTTTCGCCTCCACTTCGGCCGCTTTGCTCATCCCCTGAGCTGACGGCGCCACCCACTTTCCGAGCCTTCGCCTTGCGCAAGTGATGCTCCGGAATCCATTCCTCTTGATAGCCGCCCGCACCAGTTGCGGTAACCGTACTGGCTGGAGCAGAGACCGGCGCTTTCTTCTTTTGCTTAGGCTGAGGAACGAAGGAGAGGTATGTGACATAGCCGAGACCACCGAGAATGGCGAGGACCATTCCATATGTGCTTAGGCTATGTACACGACTTCAGCGTCTTGGACATATTGGACGTGAGCACGACTTACAGCTTGAAATCAAAGATGGAGAGTTCCGGCTCCACAACTGTAACGATGGAATCGAAGGCAGATACTTTTTTCCTTTCACCCTCGATCAGGTGCTCCAACCAAATACTGAGTTTGATATCACCAGTTCTGAATCTGTGCAAGAGTCATGAGTGTGGACAGCATACACGATGAATCGGGGCGCCCACTCGCTGTGGAAATTAAACGGAAGTTGAATCCGCGCCGTGTTTGGTAAGTAGATGCCATATGTTAGGTTGTTTGCCTGATGTATGTATAAGAAGTGTGATTCTAATAGTACACCGAAATTACGCACCGCCTTGATTAGCTGTTCGGTAGTCGGGTCAAGAAATTCCCCGGCCACGCTGAGGAGGGTGACATTCCTGCCCGTCCTATTCTCAATGTTCAAGAGTAGCTTGTTGTTTTCCCCGTTTACGACGTCTGCATGTCATGCCGTATCTTAGTAACGTAATGGGGAATAGACAGAGAAAAGGGGATGCTTACGACCGAATGGGTTGCTTTCCGGGAAAGACGCAGTGACCGCAAGCACAGGGTCCTCCACAGGAAGTTCGGGAAACTCGCCGTCTTCAGGTGCAGATGCTGATAAGAGGTCCGTGGGTCAATATCGGAGGGAGGTGGAGGTAGTCGGAGCAAACGCACAGACAATCTCAACTGCGAACACTGCACTTGCCAAAAGAGCGACGGCGGTGAGGAGGGACCGAATGCGCATTTTTACCTATATTAAAGATGTGTTCACTAGATTTGACACAGTCTAGATGCCAGTGTTATAGATGGTTGGTGTTGCGGGAGGAGCGCAAGCGTGTGACCAGCCACGTCAATCTTTCTCCAAGAGGCTGGGTCACATGACATCGCAAATAGACAATTTTATTACTAGTACATATACGATATACGATGTTCGTAATCAGTCATGTTCCAGCTTTTCTCAGAAGTTCTTTGGCAACTTCATCTGCATCCGCAGTCTGATCTGGGATCCAAAAAGCCTACTCTTGTCAGATGGGCACGGTGAAGAACAGTTTAGCGACAAACCAGTTCGGCACCAGCCGTAGCCATTATTGCTAAGCGAGGGTTGAACCGCACGCAGCGTGCGGGGCCTGGGTGCCCATCTATCTTCGCGAGGGGCTGGATGCGCATTGGCGCGAGCTTGAGGTCCACCGGTCCTTCGCGAGGAGGTATATCTTGCACGTCCCACACACAGATGCGTCCGTCCAGTCCGCCACCGACGACGAACTTGCTGTCTGGGGTCCACGATACTTCCTCTCCAGAGCACCCTCGCTGCGGCTCAATGCAGATGGGGGTGTCCAGCCTGCGGCGCTCGAGCCCGATATGACCCTCCAGCTTGGCAAGGACGTGTCCCTCGAACGCGTCGATGATATAGTGTGCGTCACCCGAGCAGCCCACGAGGAGGTACTTGCCTGAGCTCGAAAACGCCATCGACGTCATGTAGATGGCACGAGGTGGGAAGCTCACGCGCGCCAGTGTCGGGTCCTCGAGCGTGATGGTGAGGAATGGTGCCTTGTCAAAATTGGAGTGGTCGTACATCAAGATGCGTCCATAATGGTTCACCGCAACGGCGAAAACGATGCCTGTGGCGTCATAAGCCACCAGCGGGGGCGCAGGCAAGCTCAAAAGTCCACGGCATTGGGGGGCTCGTAGGTCCCACAGGCGCACAGTCTTGTCCATCGAGCCCGACATGAATCCATCATCTACTGGTGACATCTCAAGCGAAATAACGCGCTGGGTGTGGCCCCTGAAATATTGTAGATACTTGTTGTCGTGCAGCGAGTGATAGCGGATGGTGTCATCTTCTTTCGTCGATGCGTAGATAATAGCCGTATTTTTGTGCGTGAATCGTGGAAGGTCAACACCATACTTCTTTGAATGAAGCGTCTTTGTGAGCCTGAAAGCTGCTATCAGTTGGACCTCGGGCATAGCAGAGAACTGGAAATGGGGAACTTGCTTTCCGGTCTTGCAATTGTATAGTCTGAATGTCTCATCCTCTGCAGCGGTTATGATCTGATCTCCTCTATCATCAAAAGAGAGGCCCGTGATGTGCCGTGGCTGGACAGGTGCACGGCTTCCAGGTGCAGGTGAAGGAGCTGGCTCGACGGCCGCTTTGAATATTTTTGCGGGTTTAAACTTGGTCTGTGAGTCCCAGATTAGTATCGTCGTGTTGGGAAGTATGAGCACCTCACCATGAGGGCATTTGTAAGAGGAAGAGACGTCAGACCGTTGGAAGGGTTTGAGGGTGCCATGATGTAGTACTGTAGTAGGCCGCGACTGGGACGCGGACGCGCTCGACTCGATTTGCACAGACAGGCGGAGTTATAAATCGCGTTTTCCCTTTCCCCTTCATCATGTCTGACGGTGACGACTCTGCGGCTTTATGGAAAGTCAATCGCACAATACATGAACTTGTCAGAGATAGGGTGCAGCAAAATCTTCCCTAATGCTCCTTTCAAACGTCTGGCTGAAGGGGCCGACCCGCAGGGCTACCAGGTCGCGGACGAGGAGATCAATATGTCTCTGGCCGACTTCAAGGCACAATATGCGAACAACGGGGGTACTGTTGAGTGCGCGCCTCCTTTAGATGTCCTCGCAACTTGTTGTTGATTGATCATACTGCAATACCTCGTAGTCGGAATCAACTCAATTTTTTCACCAATTCCCGCACAGATCCCTCCAATCAAATATTCATATTTTTCTCTGACGAAAAGAGTGTCGGGGTGAAGACCATGCGAAAGTTCGTACACTCTCAATACGCTTTGACTTAGTCCTGGCACATTTCGTTTCTTAACTTGGCTTCTCTCAGGCTGCTCAACATTCTGGAGGAGAAGAACATTGCGAAGGGCATAATCATATTCCCAGGTACCATGACCTCCTCCGCGAGAAAGGTGCCCGTTTACACCTTCCCCATTGGAATTGTCCATCGATATCCCCATGCCCCTTACTCCTAATCATAGGTTATCTCCGCGATGCAGGCACGGTTTAGGCTGGAAGAATTTGCCGAAGCCGACCTATTAGTGAATATAACACACCACAAACTGGTACCAAGACACGAAGTTCTGGATACAGAACAAAAGAGGCTCCTTTTAGAACGATAGTGCGTAGCAGACTCATCACTCTCGGACCACTCCGGCCTAACAAAACCGCAGCCGCCTCAAAGAGACACAGCTACCTCGGATACAGCTTGCAGATCCTATCGCCCGATATTATGGTTTGCGGCGCGGTCAAGTCGTCAAGATCACGCGGCCGAGCGAAACCAGCGGGCGCTATGCAAGCTATCGCATCTGTTTCTGAAGTATCAATCGCCTGTGCCCGCCTGCGCTGTCTTACTAGCCCGGCGCCGCTCATATATCATTGGACAGCTATCAATTTTGTGCTCACCAATGTACTTACGGATCGGGAAGTATTGCTTCTCTTGCCAGACCCGCACTGGTCTACTTCTACTACTTGGGACGTCCGGCTTTTTACTTTAGAGGTATCTATAGATAAAGTATAGACCACGTGCACTATTCTATCCATCGGCATCGGTATTGCATCCGGGTAGTGACTCGGATGTAATACCGGCCCTAGTGGACTATGAGTCGTCCCTGTGAGTCGTCCCTTAATTACTGTAATGGGCGGAACTACGAAGCTTGTTTGCACTTTCACATAGCCTGAGGTTACGTCGTTATCTCTCCAGTTCCACCCAATCACTCTCCACCTGCACTTGCACTTTCACTTGCAGTCGTTCGTTCCACCCCCCAAATCATTTGACTCTTGTGTGCGTGAAACCAAGTACATCATCTGTTGATGGTACAGCCTGAGGGCACCAGGGTAAAAGCTTGATGCCACCATCATGTGTATGGTTAGTAGTCGCAGGTTCTAGGTCGAACCAGAAAATTGCGAACTGTACTGGTCTAGTTTGGTGTCCAGGTCTCTGGGACGAGTAGGACATTTTGGTGAGTGGTCTGGAAGCTCCCGTACCTGGATACTCATCGAATCGCTATTGTATTCGTTGTTTGTATTTTCCCTTGGAAATTTACCACCTGGGTCTCGTGTCCGTGTGCCAATCTCGGCACGTCTCCGCAAACAGTTCTTAGAGTCTTAGCCCGGCGTGCGCCTCTCCCGGAGGTTCTATGGTTCTATGCTCGGGTCCTGAAAGAGATGGTCACGTTCGTGAAAACTAAACATAACTATATACATTCAAAAGCGGTTTGAAGTGGTTCCTGAATGGCCCCAAATACTTCTAAACATGTCCAGTTTTCCAGGTACTGTACTGTACTTCCCTCATACACAACTCGGGTTGTTGTGGCGACGGTTACATTGCTTGTGACTCGGATGAATCCAAGTTTTCATTTCAGGCTTCTAAGGTAAGGTTGATCAAGGCACGACCTCCATTGGAGTCAAGGATCCTGTCAACGTGCTTTAGTTCACTATCACACCCATCACTCATCGGAGTCGGTGGGTGTATAGCATGTATGGCTATGGATCGAACAACCAGGCGACTCGGAATGACCTGTCAACGACTTCGATCAAGACTGGGGATGATAAAACCCGTGGGGCGTGGTTATTTACGTTATTTGCGAAGCTGTGCGGGAAATTCAAAGCGAGGAACTTGAATTGGCCATCCATCTGCAATCCCCACCGCTGTCATGCAGCCCTCCTACTCGCGTGTGAATTCCCAATTCTTTCGGAGATGATATGTTTCGGCATCCATGCGAGGCACGCGGCCACATGAATACGCGGTGCATGTCGCGACTTGTCCATGATCCTGGATCACTCTCCAATAGGAATCGGTGGATGAATGGATACTACATCTGTTGTGTGTGTAATACATCATATCGCTTATCGCCAACCGAGGAAAGCCGATCGTGATCTCATTCTTCCGAACGATGGGCCAGGCTAAACCAAACCTCACCTCCACCAAAACTTCGCCTACGTTCGTGTTTCTGAGATCACATCGGAAGACTGATGGCAACATGTTCAACACAGACGACCCCCGTCGTTCGACTCGGACGGCGGTAGATTTGTTCACGATAGCATAACATGTTACCATAGAGTTAAGTCAACTTTCAGAAATTCAGAAAGGGATGAAACCACCGGCTCAGCGCAGATCCGGATGAAATTACGTCTCTTCGGAGATACGGCGCCACCAACTGGACGTTTCTGAGTCACCCAGATTGACTCATCCACTGACTGTTTTGTCAGCGCCGTGTGCCCGGCACTCAGCGGAAGTACGTTCCGATATCCTCAATCACTGGCACGGCACTGGCACTTACACTGCGACGGTCACGGTATGGTTACGGTGAGCTAACATTGTCGCGTCTCCTTGTCAGTACTGTAGGTCTCCTGCACCGCAAGACAATTTTATTTGATAGATTGATCCGTCTACCTTGATTGCGTAGTCTTGTGCACCAAACCCCGGGTGGTGCGCAGTAGCCAGCTAACTACACAAGGGATTGCTCGTGGAACACGTTCTAGCTGTTGTCAGACCTGTCGCACACTGCCCTGTCTGTAGGGAATGGCGCGCTTCAGATGCCTTACCCCAATTCCGATCTCCGGGGGCCCAGGTGCTCGTCTAGGCTGTTTCTTGGTATCCAATCCCAAAACAAGATCGGGGATGGCAACGACGCCCGGGATAGGACCTGTTCACCGGTGCACCTTTGCTGATTCTCTCCCCATTCTATGTCCTTAGGTTCTGTAACCCATATGTGGGCTTTTTGTGATTGCGTCTAATGCGATGTCACGGTATGGAGTCATATAAAGAGCGTCCTCTCGACCTGGTGCCAAACCATCCTCTCCATCCCCACCTCGCCCTAACAATGTACCCAACAGCCAAGTCCTTTTACCTCCCAGACCTTCTCGTCCTCTCAAGGCCCTTCAGGGGGTCCACCAATCCCCACTACAGGAAGGCTGCCGCGGAGTCTCGCGCCTGGGTCAACAGCTACAACGTCTTCACCGACAGGAAACGTGCTTTCTTTGTCCAAGGTTGCAACGAGCTTCTCGTATCTCACACCTATCCCCATGCGGGATATGAAGAATTCCGCACAATCTGCGACTTTGTCAACTTGCTGTTCGTCGTTGATGAGGTCAGCGATGATCAGAACGGCGCCGATGCGCGCAAAACTGGAGGAGTCTACCTCAACGCTATGAGATACCCAGGGTGGACTGATGGCTCCCCATTAGCCAAGATGACTGGAGAGTAAGCCTTGACGTTTCTGGTCGCCCTTGGTCGTTCCTGATCGGCACTTCCAGATTTCGCGAACGGCTCACACGCACTTCGGGGCCTCGTTCTTTCCGCCGCTTTCTGAAGCACTGCGACGATTACATCGAGTGTGTGTCTCGGGAAGCTGAATACCGGGAGCGTGGCCAGGTTTTGGACATGGAGTCGTTCAAACACCTTCGACGCGAAAACAGCGCGATCCGGCTTTGCTTTGGACTCTTCGAATACAGTCTGGGAATCGACCTCCCAGATGAGGTCTTTGAGAACCCCGTCTTCGAAAGTCTCTACTGGGCCGCTGCAGACATGGTGTGCTGGGCCAACGTATGTCTTTCACCTCCGCTTCCCCAATCTCGTCATGTAACCGATGCCTTTCAGGACGTTTACTCATACAACATGGAGCAAGCAAAAGGCCACACGGGGAACAACATCGTCACCGTCCTCATGAAAGCCAAGGGCTGTGACCTGCAGACTGCCAGTGACCTCATTGGCGCATACTACGCCGAACTCATGGAACGTTATCTCGCTGACCGCGAGCGGCTGCCATCCTTTGGCGCTCAGATCGATTCCGATGTGCGGCTCTACGTGCGTGCGATGGAAAATTGGCCTATTGGAAATCTCGAATGGAGCTTCGAGACGAATCGTTATTTCGGTCCCCTACATGACGAAATCAGGCGCACGCGTCTGGTTGTGCTCACGCCGTCAAGATACGACAGTGACACCGACTCCGACTGAGTTCGATTTCGATTTATGCATTTCTTGTCCAGCATCCCCTTTTGCTTTCTTGCTTTCACTCATAGTTTATTTCTTGTAATATTTCTCATTCAGAAGGAACGCATATTTCACTAGTGTCGTCGCCACGTACCCTATACACCCAATAAGTATGTAAAAAAAAGGTCACTGTTTCGTACAGTCACAAGGCAGAAGCCAAGGCTTCGAAAGAAGGCTGAAGGTGTGCCAACCGTGACCCCCATAAATAAAATGACCCAGGGTAGCCCTCGAGACAACAATGACCCTCACTGCCTTCCATGCATGGTCTACGATGACTCTCGCATCATGCAGTTTGACAACTCCCTCCATGACTTTTTTGATGCAACAGCCACTGGCAGCTTTGCGGGAACCGATCCATACAGTACTAGTACCAAGTTGGTAGTACTAGTAACACAGCTGTATCATCGCGGCGGTGACACCGCGGTCAAGCTGGCACACAGACGATGGTCTCGGGCTGAGTCCTCCGCGCCGTCTGGAAGATCCGAGGACAATTATCGTTGGTTGGAGTATGGTTGGTACCGTGTGGCACGGCGGGCGCTGCGGCGGGCAGGGAACTAACTTAACGCTCACGTCTCGGGGCACGGCAGTTGTATGGGGCGCAGTTACGCAGGCACGTTTCACGCTAGGAAAGAGGTCTCGACATGGGGCCCAAAGTCGAACAAGGGACGTCAAACTGAATATCATATGAACTCAAAAGTACTGCTACGAGCTCAGTTGCTCCTAGATCCTGATAGGCTGATACCGGCGATTGGATGTCGTACTTGTATCCAAGTCACCTATTTCGTGTATCTGCTAGCGCGCGCAACTTTGAAATTTGCTGTTGTACCCGGGCCGGCGCCAGTGGCAAAGGAGTCACTGTATTGTAACACAGCCCACCTGTGGCACTGCAGTGTCGGAGTTCTCATGCCTTTCTAGGTGTCAACAAAGGCACCAGTACAATAAGTAAATTGCGAATGCAGCATACGCGATGTAGCTGTTATTTGTGTCACGGTGGTGTCCACCGACCCGACGATGACCAACTAGACCCCACGCACCGCTAGGTAGTTTGGGCAGGTAATCGACCATTTCTGATTCGAGGCAAGTACTATGTCGTGGCTCCCGGTCGCGGTCGCCATCAGAGTACAATGACACGAGATTGCAACTTACGCCATCCTTACATTCCTAGAGTGACACCGCCATGCCGATGATCGTACTTTCATCGGTGCTAAGATATGTTGAAATGCCCGATTTTAGCTTTCCCATATCGCGTGACGCGCCAGAAGAGGCGAGAACTTAGGCTATGATGTTATTATTATATGATTCCTCAAAGATTCCGAAACCGGCAATTTGCCAATGCCGGGGTTATCACAGCCAGGCTCAGGCTTGAAACATAACGAACTACACATACAACCATCGTCCACGCTGCTCCGCCCACGCTGTGAGCTCTTCGACCCCTTTAATCTCAAACGCTTCACGTAGCGACGAGCGTTGATCCGAATTTCCCACCGTTAAAGGACCGCTTGATGTGTAATTCGCCGGATCATATGGGGAGAGGATGCCCAGTCCGCTTCCGCCGACAGACGTCAGGTACGGGTGAAATCCTGAGCTGGTAAGCGCCGTTGTGAGGGCAGCCAAAATGCTCTCCTTCACATCTACGGCTCACCGTTAGCAAACAATCTAAAAGTTGAAAGAGTAAAGAATCCCCACTATCTGGGACGAGGGTGACAGCGCAACCGCCGCCGCCAGCGCCTGTCAGCTTGGTGCTTAGGCAATACGGCTCCGCAGCGGTCTGCGTCCTAATAGCTTCGAGTACGGGATGAGATACACCCAGAGTAACGAGATGAGCATGGTTCTCTGTGATGAGCGATGCAAGGGCAGAGAGTAGTGCGTCTCGCGGTAGTTCAGCGTCGCCAAGAGCACGGCGGGCCTCATTGCTGATGCTCTGAATCGCATCAAGGATACCTTCGACAACTGCGGGCTCCTGCATTAACAGTAAGGATCTGGCCCCTTGAACTAAGCGGGAAGAGAAGAGGAAACTCACAGCGAGCTTCTTCGCAGTGACTCCTGCTACAAGTTTCTTTGTGTCTCGGGGGACGCGAGAATCAGTCAGCAAGAATCGGAATGATTTGAAGCTAGATCGGCATCAAGCGACCTTAGCACTTCCTCCAGCACTTGAATGCAAACTTCCAAACTTACCCTTGAATTGCTTCCATTCCACTCTTCCGTCCGAAACCTGGTCTAGTATACGCAAGCGCTCCACCAAACACAGCGACCGAATTATCCACTCCGCTAGGATTGCCGTGCAAAATTTTCTCTGCGATGAAGGCCCAATGGTTTACTTCTTCCGCGATCTGGCGTGGAAGGGCACGACGTCCTTCATGAGACACGTGCACATGGCCTGGATCGTGGGCTTGCTCGTCAGGAGTGCGAGACGGCTCAGGGAGGGGGGGCATTGAAATGCGTTGGTGGAGAAGAAGGAGGGCCGTTGCAACACAAGTGGAGAAGGAGGCAGAACTACCGAGACCAGCGCCAACGGGTAGCGTTGATCTTACAGCGAAGCTGAATGATGGTCTGGATCGAATGTAACCCATCGCTATTTGGTCGCCAAACGCAGAGGAGCAGACGTAATTACCTTTCACCCCCGTGTGTCATCACCATATACAAGTACAAGAAAGCTATAGCGGCGGCCTTGGCTTGCAGGTTCTGGTCTATGTTAGCTGGGAGCCCGCGTTGTTGAATTGCATCGACCAATCGCTGATCGAGTGCGTCAGGGTGAGGATCGCCCACGCCGATAGATGTGACAGCATCCCATGGAAGATCGTCGAGGACCCATTCGTGCGAGAAGTTGCCCAAATCGATGAAGCGCAACGCGATTTTACCGTCATGGCGGGGCGAAGAAAGTCCGTAGCAACGTAAACCAACGGCGGCTGCAATCGCAGTCTGCGACACCATCAAATTACAAGTGTAAGAACAAATGCAACCGCAACTCACAACACCATGAACAACGGCGTGCTCTCCAAATAGAATAACCTTGCCTGGCGCACTGACGAACCATTCACGGTCCTCTCTCTTCCGTGCTGGAAGTTCGTTGTAAGCGAGTTTCTCAACCGCGCGGCTGATAGTGACTCCTCCGCGGGGGACAGTAGCGCGCACAAACTGGTGTTGATCAGCGCCAGCAGAAACAGTGATAGCGCCTGCCTCGAGGAGGGCATGCTCAAGGTCGTCAATGAGGTCTACTGGGTCCTCAATACCGACACACAGGCGAATGAGGTCCTCAGGTAAACCACGTTCCGCACGCACGGCAGGGTCGATAGATGCATGGCTGTTTGCACGAACGGAGATGAGAGATGCTCGAAGGTAAAAGATATAGATATATCACGTACGACATGACGCAGGGCATGCTGATCAGGGAGTTGACGCAGCCAAAGGAGACAGAGATGCCCCACAGACGTGTCGCACCAACAATGCGCTCAGAGAGTGCCTTGTCCCCCGTGGTGAAAGAGAGCACCGCGCCATAACCGTCTGCGTTACGTTCGTGGACATCTCGCCCAGGGTGGTTCGCTAAGCCAGGGTAGTGAACCTTGAAACCAAGGCGATCGAGCATTGTGGCGACAGCCATTGCGGAGGTCTGTTGACGGTCCATGCGGATGGCAAGTGTCTTGACACCACGCAAAAGGAGGAAGCAGTCGAAGGGCGTGAGGGCATTACCGATCGCATTGATGACAAACGCTATTTGCTACGAGTACCTTGTCGATGAATTCGTCAGATAGAGTAGTGGCGTAGAAACGTACTTTGGCTAGGTCGTCACGGTTGCAAGTGATAATGCCAGCCATCAGATCGTGGTGCCCACTGAGGTACTTCGTCGCGCTATCGTATACTATATCTGCACCATATTCAAGTGGCCTTTGCAAGTAAGGGCTCATCATGGTGTTGTCGACCACGACGAGAGCATCCGGAGCACGTTCCTTGACTTGGGCGGCAATGGTTGCGAGATCAGCAACCTTGAGGAGCGGATTGGTAGGACTCTCCAAGAGAACCATAGCGGTTTTTCCTGATTTGATGTGCGCGTGAAGATTTACAGGATTAGTAGCATCAACGTGGTGCACGATGACGCCGCCATGGGTCTTGAGGTAGGTGAGGAGGCGGTTTGTGCCACCATAGAGATCATCCCCAGCGATGACCTCGTCGCCAGGCTTGAGAAGACGGAGAATGACGTCAAGCGCGGCCATCCCGGACGAGACGGCGAAAGCATGACCCGCTGAAGATATCTTGGCAATGTGGTGTTCTGCGATAAAGCCGTTGGATGCCGTAAACCGACCGGACTGGGCTGGGAGACTCACCAAGGTGGCTTCGGGTAGGGTTCCCGCTCCTAGTGTAGTCGTATTGGCCATCAATGCCTTTGAAGGTAGCAGTCTGATATATTGGAACAGAGCTAGAACCATGTTGATCCTTTTGATCAGGGTTATCTACTGTTGCGCAAAGGGTGCCGAAGCGGTATGGTTTGCGCGGACGAAATGGCGTATCTGGCTCAGGAGTTGGGAGCTCATAATCTCTGATGAGGCCTTGATTTTGAGCGGTATGAGACATCGGTGGTGAGAAGGGAGGGATGGAAAGTAGGGCGTCAAAGAGACGGAGGGGGCTTTTGATTTGTACTCGTGGGATCCGATGGCGAAATGATTTCTTTCTAACTCGGCCGAGCCGATGAACTCGGGGGTTGTTGGCTTTGGCTTGGTACCATGCCTCGAAGACAGCGTACGCTTTCTCCCTTCTGAATGTTATATCGCACCCTCATCTCATCTCCTAGCTGTTAGAAGAGCTCAGGAAACCCAGCCACTTGATGCAGAGATCATTGCAAAACGCACCAAGAGACACCTTGACGAACTCGAGGTGCGTTCCTCCACGGCTCGCTTCCGATCTATTATCTCATTATACCCGGTTTATGAACAGCGCTCTAATTATGCAGAGCCATCCAGCTCATATCTCGGTAGTATGGACGAAGACGATCAGGCCGGAAAATCTGCCAAGGGCCGCGCCCGCCAGACAATTTCGGACAAACGCCTGCTTTCCGGTCCCAGCGCGAAAAGGAAGAAGGCCAATATGAACATTCGTACAGCCATTCTGTACAGGAAGAATTTCGCTACGCTCATCGAGGAATCGGTGAGCGACCTACTTGCGATTCCAGCGTGCCTGTTTTTTTATCCTACCTTAGGGACTCGCAAACCTCCCTTCCTCGATACCTACTTATCTTACCGCCGCCGCCGCCCCCCCTAAGGAGCCTATCCGACCTCTGTGCTCCGTTTGCGGCTATTGGGGGAAATATAAGTGCAAAAAATGTGCCATGCCATTTTGCGGTCTTGACTGCCGGAGTGTTCACGATGAAACAAGATGTGAACGACGCGTCATCTGACATCTGAGTGTCGTTACACAGTATCACCACACTGTGTTGCATGTCGATCCCAGCATCCAATCAATTCTCTGTCTGCCCGGTACTCGTGTCTTGTTGTGGCGCTCGCCCCGGCTTCTCTCGGTTTCTGGCATCGTCACACCCCCTTGGGAGTCTTTTCTGACGTTGAATGACCAGCTTTGTGTCACCCCTTGCAATTGGCTGACCTGCTCTATTATTCTCGATAGGATAAGGCACGCAAACGTATCGACTGCGAGGTTTTGAGGCCACCTACGAGTGTGGTGGCGGTTGTGTTCTTTACTTTGTGGTGCGCATTCCAGAGGTATTCAAACATACGTACGCCGGGTTTGGTTGCGTGTCCGAAGAGTTGAACGCATAATTGCACAACCCTACGGATATTCCCAATTTGCTGTGTTGTAACCACGACCCACATTTACTCTGGCTCTTGTCCACTCCACACCCCTGGGCTGGTCATAGACCCGAACAGAAAAGTCACACGGCATTTCCGGCAGGCCAGGTGGCTGGTAGAGAACTGTCGGAAGGGGACGGGGATGGACCTCTGAATTGGGTACAATCACGCTTGGAATATTATAATTGGTAGCCGAGACCGACCACTCGAACGTCGTTGAGAGCAACTATATCTGTAGAAAAATCAACGCTGTGCGAACAGCAGTGAGACCAGCGAAGGGCAGGTGAACCAACTTCGGGTGGGTAGTACGACTTTAGAGGATACTGCGCTACCCGAGCGGGCTCGGTAAGCCAGTATAATCACGCTCGCCTCAGAGCATCGCTTACAGTGGGGAATTCGAAGAACACTTTCACCTAGTGCCAGGCAACTATGGGTAGTTTCCAGTGCTTCCAATAAACATACTGTATTCCATTCCGTTGCCTCGTCGGCTTATACACTAATTCCTGGTGCAATCCGATGGAAAAGATACACGATGTAGTGTTGATCCAAATGTTACACAATAATAGGTGTTGCTACAAATGTGACATGCATAGAAAGCGTATCGAAGAATATTAAGGGGATGTTCAGTTCAGTAACGAGCCTATATCAGTTTCGCCAGTTGGATTGTATTCTTCCCGACATTTGTGGAGAAATACGCATTCTTCAGGAAGACATCCCCCACCAACCATTGCTGTGCGCCGGCCAGCTTACCCTCAGAGATTCCTGACACGCAGTCCCCGGTGGGGTTGTTCTGGTCGAGAGGTACGAACGCAATGTCACGAGGATCAATCGCGAAAGATTGTCCGCCAAAGGTGAGGGCAAGACTGGCGTTGGTTGTACACGGAACCGTGAAGCCACCTTGACCATCGCTCCGGGCTTTCGGGATAGCCTTATGGATGGTCTGTGCGTCTTTGGAGGGAACAATGAGCAAGGTGGTGCCAGTATCAAGGATCGCAGTGCGGTTATTTAAACCGAGGTCGTTCCCATTTAACGAGACAGCGTCCACCGCCCCCTCCCAGAAGCCCTTCGGGCTGACATTGTCAATCGTGACCAGCGTTTGTGGGTCAAATTTGCTCGTGTCCAGCCCCCCGAAGGTCACTTGACCGTCGTTCTTCTGGTCAGCAACACGCGACAGCTTGAATGAGGTAATGGCCTCTTTAATTAGCCCTCCCTTGGCAAGCGATTCGACGGGGGTAAGTGCGCGTTGCTCCGAGAGGGTACTCTGGGCTAGACCCATGATGCCATCGAAATTCGTCTGGGGAGATGTGAAATCATTGGTTTCTTCTGTGGCCACTCCAAAAGTGTGATTGGGAAGCTGTAAACCCGCGACGACGAGGTTGTCTGTGATGATATTTCCACGAACGGCTCCCTTGCCATATTGTATTTGGAAAGGCTGTTGTGTATCCACGAACGAAGATGAAGACTGGGGTCCGAGAAACACGTGATTGCCCTACACCAAGAGGTGAGATGAGTGTGATAGCCAGAATGAGAGAGGGGCGTACACAGTCGCTTGCGTTGGTAGATTTACACCCCTCCGCACCAACCCAGAGGTCAGCAGAGCCGGAATCCATCAGGAGCTTGAAGTCACGGGGAGGCGTGCCCATTTGAATAGTCGCGATATAGGCCACATCGTTGGCCTCGATGTCAAGCCCGAGTGAATTCGCGGTCTTGGGCGCGTTGGCAGGGGTGAGAGTATTGTTCGCCAGAGCTGCCGCATCAATAGGGCTGAAGCCTTGGCTGCCACCGTTCTTGTCAGCAACAACCACGGAGGTGTCTGCCTCAGAAGTCTTTCTGCTGGACACATGCCTGGTGAGAACAATGGGGTGTAGACGGAAAGGAAAAGGCGCACGTGGAGTCCGCGCTAGAGTCAGGATGACCGGCCAGCTGGGCACCGGCGTAACCGACACGAGCCCCGTCGCGAGCTGCGATGTGTGCCTCACGGAGGGCGAGTCGCTCGAGGAGTTCTTCAGCAGACGGCTCTTCGCGACCGGTCATGTGGGCGAGGCGGCGATGAGAGCGATTGATGAGGCTTTGAAGCAGCTGTGGGAGGGGATGATCATGAGCGCAACTAGGCCATGGGACGGACGGCGCTAACCATCTGAGGGTGAAGGTCGCGCCGCATGGGAGCTCGCTTGAGGGGTAGCGTGACAACTCCGGTTTGCTCTCGCGTTAGTGGGGTGGCATGAGCTTCCAAGATTATCGCAAGGAGGCTTCCCAGAAGCAGAGTGAAAGAAGGAGTGAACAGCATTACGTCGGTGCGGGACAACGGTGAGGTATTATGCGAGAAACTGAAAAAACAGGACCAGCCTGCAGTAAGCAATGAATGAGGGGATGGGTGGGGATGAAAGTCATGGTAAGTAGTGCCAGGCCCTTTTATGTGTGCAGCCTGAGGGTGTATGGCAACCACGCAACCACAAGGACAGAAAGTCGATCGCAGCCACAACGAGGACTAAAGAGCTCGTCCGACAAGCACCCTGATCGCTTTTGTTGTCAAATTTTGGCATGCTGCCGGCGTGTTCTGAAGACTATATTAGAAATAGACGCTCGCGAAGGGCACACCCTCATCTTTGCGTCACGAGGACAATAAGCGTGGATCAGTGTGTGTCGGGGAACATGGCCACCATGTGACTGTCATGGAACTGTTGTTACAATCGATATTGTTGGCTGATTTTTCGACGGCTTAAGCGGAACCCTGATACTTGCCAGCAACCAATATACTCTACCCTGGTGGGCTGAGGGAGTGGCCGGTCGCTCTTGAGCTCACCCAACAAAATTGGACACGACTGAAGGATGTCATAGCGACTCGGACCTTCAAAGTTACGGTACCGAGCGGGTCCGGACTCGGAGCACGGGCCAAAGGTAGCCAGATGAGATAAGCAATAAATGTAAATGGCCTGATAATAAAAAAGGTTGAAAGGTCCGGGTACAGTAGTACAGACAGTATCGTGACCGCGTCAAGTGAAATGGATCTCGTACTGAGCATCGCAGATGAGTACCTCCTTGACAAGGCGTGGGCTCACATTGTCCCAGCATCTGTCTTTCTCCCGGTTAACGTTTCCCAATCGAGCGTCGCTCCGATTCCGCTATGGCATCATCACCTCGTCTCTCTTTTGCCACATCCTCCATTACCATCCCGTCAAGACTCACTACCCATCTCTGCATGGCCCCGCGACTACATCCCACGCCAGCTTCTCTCTCTTTCGGTGATCACCTTGATTGGTATTTTCTGTCTCTACCTCATCTTTGCTGCTCTCTCCTATCGGTACATTTTCAACCATGAGATGATGAATCACCCTCGCTTTCTCAAGAACCAAGTCAAGCTTGAAATTCAATGCAGTTTGCGCGCTTTCCCTGGCATGACCCTCCTGACTCTCCCTTGGTTCGAAGCCGAAGTTCGCGGTTACTCCAAATTATATGATAATGTCGATGACTATGGTCTTGCTTATCTTTTACTCTCAATACCTTTGTGAGATGCGCCATTTGACATCGCTCTGTGCTTTCTTTGACATAAGGATTGCAGCTTCCTAGTTTTCACAGATTACGGAATCTACTGGGTACACCGCACATTACACCATCCGTCGATCTACAAGTATGTTCACAAGCCACACCACAAATGGCTTAGTACGTCTCATCATTCCCAGCTCTGTCCGTCCCTAATCAAACGTCTTTCGCAGTTCCAACCCCCTTCGCTTCCCACGCCTTCCATCCCCTGGACGGTTACCTGCAATCTGTGCCTTACCATATGTTCATCTTCATCTTCCCGCTGCATCGTTGGCTTTACCTAGGTCTTTTTGTCTTTGTGAACTTCTGGAGTATACTTGTACGTTTTCCCTTTGTTCGCGCTGATATCTCAGTCCTTACTCAGAGGGACCAGATCCACGACTCGGACATGATCACCGGTCATCCTCTCGAGAAAGTCATCAATGGGCCGGCGCATCACACACTCCATCACCTTTATTTCACCGTGAATTACGGGCAATATTTCACCTGGGCAGATAGATGGGGTGGCTCTTACCGCCAGCCATCTTCCGAACTCGATCCGCTTCTCGAAGTATACGCTGCAAATGAAACAAAAAAGAAAGGGGCGCCGGGAAAGACGGAGTAGTTCGTAGTCATGATCAGCTACGAGTAAGATTTAGTATTATGGTGTGCGTATCTACTACCCTACTAATGCGAGAGTATGTGCCATATGGTTGAGCCAGACGAGTGTAGACCTTACATCGAACCATGCTCAAGTCTTAAAACACGACTTGCTTTAGTTTCGGGTGACGCGGCAAAACATGCAGATCATATATGCAGCTAGGATACAAAACGCAGTATGTGAAAGGGATAACACCAGAGCAGCGTAGCTCATCACCGCTTTTGTGAGCGTTTCTTCACCTCATCGTCCTTGACCGGATGCAACATGATTTTGTTCGGGTGTCCAGGCGTATTACCTGAATGGCCTTTCGACCAGTCGTATGATATCGCGTACGCAAAGATCGTCCCGTTGCGATTGAACGCAGACGAGGAGACGGGCCCGGGGCACGGATCGAACGCTGTTAACGTACAATCGTAAGCAAGCGCACAACAAGGCGAGAGGAAAGTTGAATACTTTTCAATCGTGTGCGTGAGTCTTTGTCCCAAAAGTTGATTGTCCCGTCCGCTCCTGCCGTGGTACGGTGTGTTCGACAGATTTGGAGGGAGGGCGAGAGGTGGGGCTTACCACAGGTGGAGAATGTACCGTGAACAGGATGGAAATTGATGTCATTCACGGCAAAGACGAGGGATTGATCTTTCGAGGCGGGTGTTTGGTCGCGCCGGTGGCACTTGAAGGAAAAGTTATTCCTGGACACAAATGTGCATCAGCACTCGCTTGAATAAGGGTGTAGATGAGGGCGTACGTACTGCGAGTCCTTCTCGTCGACATATCTGAAGAAGGAAGGAAATGTCAGGTGGAGATGAATAGAGGAGGTGGACGGATGGACGAGGGAATACGAGTGGACATACTGGATAGCCACGCGACCTTCGACACTGCCCATAGCGAAGCCGGTGCCGTTTAAGAAACAAGATATCACACGTGTTTGCCACTTCAGTGGTGACATCATTGTCTACAGGGTGATCTCAACTCTGCGACACACGAGCGAACATCCAAAGGTCGCACCTTGTACGGAGTTGTAGGGTTAGTGAGATTGAATATCTGGATATGACGCTCCGCGGTGCCGACTACCATCAGCGGGTACGAGACGTCGAGCGTGTAACAGCGCTCGGGCAGTTGCACAGTCGAGACAGGATTGGCCGTACGCATGTCCCAATACTGAATCGCGGGCGAAGAAAATGAACGTCAAGGCTCGACACAGGCGAACTAAACAGGGACCACCTTGATAGTTTTGTCCCACGAACCGGTAGCAAGTATACCGCCCTGGGGTGTCTCGAGCCATTTGACAACCCTGACAGGCGCATCATGTTGCGCGACCTGTTGGGTCTGCCCGGTTTGAATGTCGTAGAGACGCGCGGTATTATCGCAACCACCGGATATAACCTTGCTTCCCTCCTATTGAAGTGCAGTTGAGAAGAAACCAACGCGATTTTTTGAGGAGCATGCTCACTTTGTTCCAGCAGACTGACAGTGCCGGCGCCTGGTGTCCGTACATTGCCTTCCCTTGGGTCTGGCCGTTCGCTCCAACCTCATAAATCCGCACCTACGACATCACGTCATGTGGGCATGTGAACGAACAGACGGAGGAGACGGCTGACATTATTGTCCCAGCTCCCCACGGCGAGGAAGTCTGCTACGGGGCAGAAAGCGAGAGAGGATATGGAATCCGGGGGAGGGTCCGCGACCTCAACGTCCTTCTCCACTGTCGAGGAGACATTTGCAGACGTGGAGTTTGCTGCTCCGAAGAAAGCCATTGAAGGTAATTCGCGGTTCGCGCGCCACCGTGACTCTTAGGGGCACACGAGTTAGGTAAGCAGCGAGCGCGCTTGGCAGTGCGGATTTACAGGTTACAGCAACAAGACCAGAGGAAAATATATTGACGTGTAAAAACTGAATCTGTATCGTATGGAAGATGCCTGGACCCCGAAAAAAAAAACAGAGCACCACATTGCAGAAAAAACGACGAGCCTGGGACTCGAACCCAGAACCGCTAGCGCCGGAAACTAGCACGCTACCATTGCGCCAGCTCGCCAACTGTGTAACAAAGCCCCTCGATACATGTCAACATCAGAAACGTCCTTCAATCCAGGAAAGGCAAATCTACGAAGATCTACTTTTCTAGGGGAAGATGAAACACAACAACAGAATACTAAAGATGACGAACGGGCAGCGATGTGTGCGCAAAAGCAGTGGGTTGAACCCTTATGACTGACAGGACTGCATTTGTAATAAATCCGAACGGGACTAGACAGTTTTTTGGAAGTTTGGAAGTGAAGACGTAAATGATGTCGGGCGAATGGGGCGGTCGGGCGGGTACGGACTTGGTGTCGGTTTTAGTAAGAGAGTGCTGGAACGACTATGTTCCGTGATAGTAAAGTCTGCACTGGAGACTTAATAGAATGCTTCTTCATCACGGGGCGAACGATGGGCGCATAGGTCAGGTCTAAGGTCGGGTCTACAGCTACTCCTTTAGGACGGAGAGCGAGGTAATTAACCGGTTCTTCGGTCGTAAAGCCGATCTTGGTGATCATGTGTCCGCGTGTCAAAGCGGTTCATAATTAACCTAAAATTCACGGCCTTTTGGAGGGTACATAAGTGCGGGTTACGGCGGCCTGTCTCCCACCCCACCCTGGCCAACTCACAGAGTAATTCACGTTTTATGTCCGCGGTGACTCGCATCGATGATGTCTCTCCAGATGAGGAGACTCCCCTCCTCTCTTCAAAACTAACACCGAACAAGTCACCAACCCCTGTTCCATGGGCTCAAGTCTGGATTTTGCTTGTTCTCCAGCTCGCAGAGCCACTTACATCACAGGTTATATATCCTTTTACACCCGAGGCATGACATTTCCTTCCAACTCTCTTCATTTTCTTCTCACACGTCCTCTGCAGTTCGTTCGCAATGTTGGGATTACCCATGGCGATGAGTCTCGTGTCGGGTATTATGTCGGCTTGATGGTGAGCCTCGGTGTCAATCTGGATACGTGCCCCTCATGACGTTTTCCAGCAATCTATATTCTTTGCCACCCAGGCTCTGACAGTCTTACACTGGAGTAGGCTCTCCGATGTTGTCGGCCGTAAACCGATCATCCTCATAGGTCTCTTCGGCCTATCTTTGTCGATGTACAGCTTCGGGCTCTCGACTACTTATTGGGGCGCTGTTTTGAGGCATGTATACACAACGCCGTGGAGCTCGATCTTATTCTTCTCTAACGTATCCTAGTCGGAGTCTCAATGGAGCCCTGAACGGCAACATTGGTGTCATCAAAAGTATCGTTGCGGAGATCACCGACCCCACAAATCTCCCACAGGTCTATGCGTATATGCCAATTTCATGGTCCATTGGTAGCTCACTCGGGTAAGTGAGACACGCCTTTGACGTGCCAGTTTCACGAATGCTAGCGTTATATAGCCCTACGATTGGGGGGTCGCTATCACGTCCCGCGGAAGGCTTTCCGGACATATTTGGAAATTCTGGGTTTCTGAGGAAGTACCCGTACTTTCTTCCCTGTGCAATCTCTGCGACTTTTTCGGCGTTGGCGTGGGTCATGACGCTCATCTTTTTGCGCGAGGTAAGCGTGAATGCAATTTTATCCAACCCCGACTTATAGCTTGCTATCTAGACTGTTCGTTCTCCGACGACTCTTCGCGGTCTTTTGACGAAACAACCACCGCCTTCGTCCGTGGACATACCTGAATTGGATGACGCCGAGAAGCCGTATCCTCTTCGTCGGTTGATGACGCGGCCGGTGCTGTTGTCTGTGATTAACTATGGGATGCTTTCGCTAGTTGACATTTCTTCTCGCGCGATTCAGCCTCTATTCTTCAGCACGCCCGTCAGTAGCGGTGGCCTCGGGCTTGCCCCCCCGGCAATTGGAAAGATCCTTGCGTGTTTTGGGATACTCAATGGCATCTTTCAGGTCACTTGCTTCGCGCGTGCTAACGCTCTGTGGGGTACAAAAAAACTTTATGTCGGTGGAATGCTTTGTGCGGTCCCCGTCTTTGCGCTCTTTCCCGTGATGAACGCCGTAGCGCGTGCTTACGGTGTTGGCTGGGTTGTATATTCGTTGGTGGCTCTCCAAGTCGTCTCTTCTCTTGGTTTATCCTTGTGCTTCGGTATGTCGCGGTCACCGCTAGTGGTAAAGTGACGTTGAGCTTATCGGGTCCTTGCAGGCTGTAGTTTCATTTACATCTGTGCCGCATCCCCCAACCGTGCATCTTTAGGTGCGACAAATGGGATTGCACAACTACTCGTCTCGATCATGCGCGCGATTGGCCCAGCATCCGCCACTTCGCTATTCTCCCTTTCGTTAGCAGAAGGATATTTGGGTGGTGGGATGGTGTATGCCGTGCTCCTGGGTGTCTCGCTGGTCGCAATCGCCTTTGCGACAACCCTTCCACGGCAAGTGTGGCAATCATGATGTTGGTGCACGCACCAATGACGTTGGGAGAGCGCCCTGATGACTTCTGAATTTCAACCTCACGTGGATGTTCCAGTACCATATTCACAACCTAGATTCAAACGTTATCGCAATAGGAAAGGACATGTACATAAAAGTTTGGTTTTGGGAGGCTGGGCTGGGGGGGGCCAGGCTCTTTCAATGAATGGGTAGTAATCAAAAAATACAATTAGCATGAACTCTGTCTGGGTGGAATGGGGTCACTATTGGCAGCATCAGGGTTGGGGAAGGTGCCTGTCTGCCAGTGTCTGGCGGGCGATGGGAACGGCCGATTGAAGTCTTGTCTTCTCTCATGCATGTAGCAGGGATCACATTCCAATTCTGCCGCACGTACTGTAATCTTACATGATTGTACACTGACCGAGTCACTTTTCAAAGCCTCTGAATCAGAATAAATTGTAGAGCCTCGCAAGAGGTAAACTTGTTGCGGGGGCGATATCTGCGAGTTCGCCATCGGCGCGGACCTCGTAGCTCTCCGGGTCGACAGTCACGCGTGGGGTTGCGTCGTTCCATTTCATGTCCCCCTTGCGAACACGGCGGCAACCACGCACGGCCTCCACGCGCTTCGTCAGCCTATAACCTGCAATGGTCCCCGAGTCAAGAGACACCTTTGAAACGAAACTGACGGAATTGCGTGAAGCTGAGGTTGGATGCGCGCCCCACATGGGCCTGCCGAAGAACGGCTGGACGGTAGGAATAGATGCATTTGCGTCACCCATCTACAGAACAAAGGTGAGAGTTGCGAACGCTGCGTCACTTCTGGGCGGTACCTGTGCCCAAGTAATGACACCTGATTTGAGCACCATCTCGGGTTTGGACCCAAAGTTCTCTGGCTTCCACAGGACGAGATCGGCTAATGTTCCAACGGCAATTTGGCCAACTACGTGCGAAATTCCGTGGGTGATCGCGCTATGAAAGGGCATACTTAGCAAAGTGCACAAGTAGAGAAAGTGATTGCATACGGATTGATGGTGTACTTTGCGATGTATCGTTTAACGCGTCCGTTATCACGTCCTTCGGTATCACCCAAAGAAGTGAGCGGGCCGCGGAAGGAACGCATCTTGCTTGCTGTACGCCACGTGCGACTTATGACTTCACCGACACGGCCCATAGCCTGGGAATCCGAACTGATCATCGAGATTGCACCCGAGTCGTGAAGAACATCTTCAGCTGCGACGGTTTCAGCGCGAATACGTGATTCCGCAAAAGCCACGTCCTCTGGAATCGATTTATCCAGGTGGTGGCACACCATAAGCATCTGTCCTTATGGTTAGGTCGGTAGAAGTTCACGTGGAGAAGAAACGAACATCCAAATGTTCATCGAGGGTGTTGCTCGCATAGGGTCGTGTCGGGTTCGTGGAGGACGGCAGGACGTTGTCGTGGCCGCAGACGGTGATGATGTCTGGGGCGTGCCCACCACCTAAACAAGAGTCAGCCGCTGAGAGGAGCGAGATGTCAGTGTCCGACCTGCTCCTTCAGTATGGTATGTATGTATGGTACGACCGCCGAACGCGGCGATCGTTGCTGCGATGGAATGAGCCAAAGGCGCAGCGGCCGATAGATTAGACTTACTCTCAACGAAGCCTGATTCATTCAGCGTATCCGTGTGTATGTTTACCTAGCTTGTCAATGAGTGTACGGCTGTGTGGCATACGATCACCACAAACCTGGACGTCATAGGCATCACCTACATTCAGGCAATTGATAATGGCCGCTGGTGTGGAACCCCAATCTTCATGCAGCTTCAAGCCTGCAGCGCCAGCCTTAACGATGTCTTTAAGTGCGGAAGGACCTGCATCGTTGCCTTTCCCTGTGAAGCCGAAGTTCATCGGTAGAGTATCTGTAGCAGCCAACATATGTTGCATGTAGAATGGACTTGGTGTACATGTTGTTGCATTCGTGCCAGCGCTGGGACCCGTTCCTCCGCCAATCATTGTCGTGGTACCTGCTGCGAGGGCCTCGGTAACTTGAGTCGGCGAGATGTAGTGGATATGCACATCAATCGCGCCGGCTGTGACGATGAGCTTTTCGCCCGCAATTACTTCGGTACTTGAGCCGATGACGAGTGATGGATGGACACCATCCATGACATCTGGATTGCCGGCTTTCCCAAGGCCTACGATGGATCCATCCTTGACGCCGATATCCGCCTACACAAGGGCTTATTGGCGAAGCCAGGGAAGAAAAGGGGGCTCGTGCCTTGTAGATCCCAGACCAATCAACTATGAGAGCGTTTGTGATTACAAGGTCAAGCGCTTCCGATGCTGGGCGATTCGTTGCTTGTCCCATGCCTTCGCGAATAGATTTGCCTGCTGACAGGTAAGAGGAACTATCGGTACTAGAGATGTGGGACTAGCCTCCGCCGAACTTGACTTCGTCGCCGTACACCGCCTGCACAGCATGAGACACGTTGTGGGACATGTTTTGAGCTCACCTCATCGCGCTCTACCTCTATCCAAAGTTCGGTGTCCCCGAGTCTTACGCGATCCCCAGTGGTCGGCCCAAACATAGCAATATACGTCTCGCGGCTAACTGAAGTGTCCTCGCGCACCTCTAGCGCCCCTGGCTCCGGTACGGATAGGAAGCCGCGTTGCAATAGCGTTTCGAGGATTACGTCCCGTGAAGCGTGCGAAAGAGGACCAGATGCTAGCATATTACCACCCGAAATGATTTTTGCACCCCCAATTGTGCAGAGAGTGACGATCTTGATGTCGCCAGGCTCGAAGCGGACTGCCGTACCCGCTGGGATGTCAAGGCGTTTCCCGTGCGCGCGGCTGCGATCAAAAGAGAGGGCGGCATTCGTCTCGATGAAGTGGTAGTGTGAGCCAATCTGTAATTGTTCAGGGTTATGTTCGCGTTTCGCTGGTGTATACAGACCTGCACCGGGCGATCGCCGGTATTTGTAACGCGTAGACGAATGCGTTCACGACCTTTGTTGATAATAATGTTCTCCTTGCGCGCAATAACTGCACCAGGAAGCCTCTCTCGTGCATAAAGCAACGGATCCTGCACTGGGAAGAGGTCGTTGGATGGGACGGGGAGGAAGGATCCGGAGAGGGCAGCCGCTATGTCACCATCTTCGGATGCAATCGGATCGTGGACAGTGACCAAAAAGACACTTTTTGGAAGATCAGGACATCGTAAAAACAAGAACCACGAGACCTAACATACCCATCGTGGAATGTGCCTTCTACTTGAATTTCGTGCAGGAGCGCCGGGACAGAAGGCAAGACATGACGCCTCCCTAGGAGATTCTTCCCATGCTGCATGAGCTCTGCAACAGAATGGACCCCATCACGTATGCGTTCCTGAAGCTGGGACGCAATGAGTGCAGTCGCTTCGGCCTGATTCAAGCAAAGACCCCTCGCCAGGCGTTTCTGGGCAAGGAAGCCGAACTGTGTGTGGTATGAATCAGCTGCGATGATGGTGTTGAGGTAGATAGGGTGTGGTATAACCTGGTGGAGGACGAGCTTTTCATGCTCACGGGGTGAAAGCCGCATGGATGCTGAGCCGCAAGCACAGTCTGTACCTCTACTCTACTGTACTTGAACAAATCGGTCCGGCCAGGTGCTCGAGGGAGTAGGGGACACTAGGAGCTAGGGTTATGTAAGCAAAAAACTGCACAACACCCCTCCCACTCCTTGATCTCCTCCTTTCTCAGGCTCTATCTCACAATTTTATTTTAATAGAAGTGTGCCTAAGAAGCAGTTCTATCAGTCTATTAAACCAGAATTCCCAATTGCAAAGTAGTCAGGGACACAAGTATCAGCAAAAGGTGAAAAAAACTTAACAGACTTCATCACATCAGGTAAATTCGAGTTTTAATTATTTACACTTAAGGGTGCTTATTTCTACTTAACAACACTGTAAGCACTGTTAAGTCAAAAGTTACTAAGTGCACTGTGCTTGGCCTAAGCCAACCCTTCCCATGAATTTGACTTAATGAAGGCTTATTAGCACTTAATAAGCCACTTATTGGCCAGCTTATTTTGACTTGTGCTAAGTGC
>WTXC01000539.1:0-10895 GCA_022496195.1 Lactifluus subvellereus | reverse complement strand
GCCCACTCCTGACTTCTCAAAGCCATATGTGGACCCTACTCCACATATTCCCTGCCCCCAAAGCTTTGATGATGTTGTCTCGCTTGGGGAGATTACACTGGAAGAGAGGATTGACATAGAGCAAAGCCTCCTGGACGATCAAGGTGCAAGCGCAACCAATGATCTCTTTGGAGATGCTTACATGTCTGATGGGCAAGTCCCTCCTTACGCTCTTAAAAGCTTTACTAATCAGAAGGCAGTATGGGAACTGCGAACTTCTGAAGTGGATGGTACGGGTATTGATAAATATGTACACCGTTGCTCCTCTGTAAAGTGTTCTGAGTGTAAGAATAGACATGATCACGCGTCCATTAACCCCTATGGTTACTTGATAGTGGTGCATCCTGCCATTTCACCTTTGCAATGGTAGATTTCATTGACTATACGCCTTTAACTGAAAAGTTAAAAGTAATTACTGCTGCCCAACCCATCTATATGGAAGGCAAAGGAACGGTATTACTAAGGCATAATGTCACAATCAAGGGAAAGACACAAGAGCGTGTTACACGCTTGTATCCTGTGTTCTTATTACCACAGTTGACTACGCGTCTTTTATCCCTTGGGGTATTCTTGAAGCAAGGTCTCAGCGTTTATGGGAATGCTGCAAAGATATCCCTATTAATGCCTGGCTTATCCCCAGTCATTCAGTGTCAAAAGCTTAACCTGCGTGACACTGTCTATTGGCTAAATGCGCGCATTACTGACGCTGCAACAATCCATACAGTTTTTACTGTAGATTATGAGTTAATGCATAGACACTTGGGACACCCCTCTAAGGATGTCCTATGCCATGCAATTGACAACACTAAGGGATTCCCAAAAGGAATTGTCTTTAATGACAAGTCTCCCATTTGTCGTGGATGTGCAGAAGGAAAAATGCCCTCAAAAGCATTCCCTCCATCTAGCACACGTGCACAAAAGCCCTTTGACAAAATCCATTCGGATCTCAAGAGCTTTCCTGTGGTTTCATACCACAAGTATAAATATTTTATCAGCTTTGTAGACGATTATTCGTCTTACACCTGGATTGTATTATTGCACGCTAAGTCCTCTGCAATAGCAGCGCTAAAACAATTCATTGCATTGGTTAAAAACCAATACGACACCACCATTAAAGAGTGGATGTCAGATGCAGGTGGTGAATACAAATCTGATGAATTTATACGTGCATTGAAAGACAATGGCATTAAAGTGCTACAAAGCGTACCACGAACCCCCCAACAAAATGGTCGTGCTGAGCGCTTTATGAGAACTGCCATGGACAAAGCTCAGGCTATGCGTCTTGAAGCGTGCATACCTGATTCCTGGTGGGAATTTGCTGTAGAACAAGCTGTTCATTGCTATAACAGAACTCCTGTGCAACGCCTTAAATGGCGCACACCATTTGCAGCTCTGAATGGCACGGCACCTGATGTTTCACATTTGCGAGTCTTTGGTTGCGGTGCATATGTGTACCTGCCTGAAGACATACGCCCTAATAAACTAGCTCCCAAGTCTGAGCTTATGGTTTATTTAGGAGTGGTAGAAGGCATAAAAGGCTACCGCTTTATGCGCATCGCAAATAATCAATTATTCACAGCTGCTACAGCGCTGTTTGATGAAACATTATTCCCCAAGTGTAAAGGCTCAAAACCGTGTCCTATTACACACGTGCAGAAGCCAGTAGAGAAACAACCGCCAGTTGAACCACCTGTTGAAGGTGATGACAATGAGGTTCCTTATAAGCCAAAACCCATTCATCAGCAAAGTCCAACAAGTACTTACACAACTTATGTGACTTAATTCAATGCGAAGTATACCAAGTCCTCAAAGGAAGGTCAAATTTCCTTAATTTTTACTTGGTGAATTGTCTGTTAAGGAATGACATTAGAGTAAGTGATCCAAGTCTGTGATCTAATTAATTTAAGGACACCAAGTACACAGTAGTATATGTAATTGCTAAGACAATAGATTATCCCACTAAGTAGCTAAATATTCAGTAAGTCCACTTAAGTGCAGCACTGACTTCGAGTTTTTTTTTTTTTTTTTTCTAAGTTAGATTTTCAGAAATAACTGGAGACCGGACCGATGTAGCCGGTGGGAACCAGACTGTCAGGAGTGTGCCTGCTCGAGCTCAGCAACGTGCCTGTTGTTTGTCTGTGTTTGTACTTGTTGGTAACCCTCCCTCGCCAACTTCAACTTTCCAAGTTACTCAATTCAACTCAGCCCACTTGCGGCATGCTCAATCGCGTGCCATCCTTGGTTGGTATTTTTTTTTTCACCCATACATCCCAGTTTCACTAACTAATCATTGCCCCACACAGGTATCCTGCCAGTGCGCTCTGCACTGCGTCGCCCCCTTCAAGCCCACGCCGCGCCGCCACCACCCGGCCCTCTCAAACGCGATGCCGCACTGTCACGTCGCCGCCACGTCGCCGCTGCGTCGCCACCACCGTGGCCACCCCTCTCAAGCACGACGCCCAGCTGTCACGTCACCGCTGCGTCGCCCCAGCTCTCGCACACGACGCCCCACCATCACATCGTCGCCAACACCCCCCCCCCGCTTGCAAACGCGGCTGGGGGTGGTTTTGCTTCTCAGAGTACCCCCTCTCGCTCACATGCGCGAGCTGGGTTTTTTTTTTCTTTTTTTGTTTGTATCATTCATAACTCATCTCACAGGTACACGGCGAGGGGTGGTTTCGCCGCCATCTCACCGTCACCACCCCCTCTCGCCCACAAGCGTGAGCTGGGGGTGGTTGCTCCCTCCACGAAAAGGCCCCGCGCCACGTCGCCACCCTTCATCGCCGCGTTGCCACCGTGTCACCGCCACGTGCCACTGTTGCCAGCACGTCCTTGCCACCGCGTCGCTGCTGGTTGCCGCCACGTGCCACCACGTCCTCAATACGTCCGCGCAGCCACCGCGTCGCCAGCACGTCCTAGCCGCGTTCCCATGTCGCCACCTGCTGCCGCATCGCACCCCGCGTCGCGCTCATCGCCGCGTCGCCGCCACGTCACCAGTACGTCCTAGCCACCACGTCGCCGGTCCCCGTCGCCACCCGTTGCCGCCGCGTCGCCACATGTTGCCGTCACATCGCCACCTGCCGCCGCGTCGCAACCTGCGTCGCCACCCGCCGCTGCCACAGCGCACCCCGCATCGCCACCCACCGCCATGGCGCACCCCGTGTCGCAACCCACCGCCGCGACGCACCCCACGTCGCCACCCACCGCCGCGACGCACCCCGCGTTGCCACCCACCGCTGCGACGCACCCCGCGTTGCCACCCACCGCTGCGACGCACCCCGCGTTGCCACCCACCGCCCCGACGCACCCCGCGTCGCCACCCACCGCTGCGACGCACCCCGCGTCGCCACCCACCGCCGCGACGCACCCCGCGTCGCCACCCACCGCCGCGACGCACCCCGCGTCGCCATCCACCACCGCGATGCACCCCGCGTCGCCACCCACCGCCGCGACGCACCCCGCGTCGCCACCCACCGCCGCGACGCACCCCGCGTCGCCACCCACTGCCACGATGCACCCCGCGTCGCCACCCACCGCCGCGACGCACCCTGCGTCACCACCCACCGCCGTGACGCACCCCGTGTCACCACCTGCTGCCGCTTCACACTCCGCGCTGCACCCATCGCTGCTGCGTTGCCACCACCAACACCCCCGGTGCTCACAAGTGCAACTATGGGGTATATTAATAGATATATGATACATACATAAGTAGAAGAGTTTGTTGTACCATAGCTAGTTTCAATAAAATGATTTACCACTATTTGAATGCTCTCTTGAGTCACTTGAAAGTTCTTAAACTTGCTTGAATTGAACTTGCCTGACTTGGTTGGCTACTTAACAAGGCACTTAACAATGCACTTAACCAGACTTAACACCCAGGTGCATCAATAAGACTGCCAATAAGTGCAGCTAAGTCAAACATAAGTGCAGATAAGCTAATTCATGGGAAGACCCTACTTGGGCCAAGTCAATTCTACTTGGGCCAAGTAGGGTCTTCCTTATCAAAATTTTACTTGAGCATACTTGAAGTGCTAAATAAGTCATAATAAGCTGTCATAAGTCCTGTTAAGGAAATGTTGGACAATCCTGATGCTTGTCCCTACACCTCCAATTCCTCTGCGAATACGTGCACCTGCACCACGACATGCACCTGCACCTCCTCTTCCCCCACTTCCTTCTTCTAGTGAAGAAGAAGATGAGGACGAAGAGCGTGGAAGTGAAGAACAAGAGGGTGACGACAAGGATGCTACGCAATTACCACAATTACCACGTCAATTGCCTCGCACTCCTTCTCCTCTTACACCTCTTACACCTCCACCAAGGGAGTCACCTCCTCCAGACCTGAGCAATCTCCACTGCGACGACCCACACCATTACCGGCACCGTCCCACACAGATCTGAAAGACTCAGGTGCATACCCACTCGCCCTGATAATGTCTATGGGGAACGTAGGCTCCCCTCACAAATTAGTCGAGACATTGAGCGGACTCCTGGTTGGAGAAGGCAATTGGAATTCCAAGAGGGTAGCTCCCGTCAAAGAATTCCTGGAGGTATACCCTTTCCCTCTAGGGAAGGTACACCTGCTCCAACCGAGGGTACTCCTGTGGCCTCACAGCGCGGAACCCCTCGCGAAAGCCCCAGTCCCTCTCGCTCAGAGCAGGATGTGGAAGAAAATTTATACACCCTCGCGGATGAAGGGGGAGTAGAGTTTGTGAATCATTTGCTCGCCAAAGCAATTCCACCAGATTCACAGTCACCAGACGTCTCTAAAATTAGAGAATGGTCTTATAAAGATATTATGCGCATGCCTAAAGCGCAACAGAAACAGTGGAAGACAGCTTGCTAGCAGGAGCTTGACTCACTCCGTGCGTGAGACGTCTATGAACTGGTAGATCCTCCTTGAGGACGCAAAATTATAAAGAACAGATGGGTCTTTGACCTTAAATCTGATGGTCGCAAAAAGGCTTGCCTTGTTGCAAAAGGCTTCTCACAAGTAGAAGGCATTGACTATTCAGACATCTTCTCACCTGTCGTCAGGTTTGAGACAGTACGCCTCATGTTAGCACTTGCAGCGCTGGAGTCTTGGCACATGGAGAGCGTTGATGTCAAAACTGCCTTCTTATATGGAGAGTTAGACGAAGAACTCTACATGGAGCAGCCAGAAGGCTTTGCACTAAAAGGCAAAGAGCATAAAGTACTGCGACTAAAGCGCGCCATATACGGCCTTAAGCAAGCAGCTCTGCAATGGTGGCGAGCACTTGACAAGTCCATGACGCAGCTAGGCTTTAAACGCCTTTATTCTGATGCTGGCATATTCATTTATGGCAACGCATCTGTGATTGTTATTGTCTATGTTGACGATGCAATCTTTATGGGAAAGAACAAGTCCCAGGTCTTAGCGGTCAAGTCCCACTTCATGAAAGTATGGGAATGTCGCGACCTAGGTCCTACTAAGGAGTTCTTGCGTATGAACATCGTTCAAAGTCCTGGATGCATATCTGTCGATCAGACATCCTATCTTATGAAGGTGTTAAAACGCTTTGGTATGGAGAACGCTAGAAGCGCACCAACTCCATTACCAATGGGCTATGTCCCAACTCCCAATGAGGAACCTGTGGATGAAAAGATACACCATAAGTATCAGCAAGTGATAGGTTCACTACTGTACATAATGCTGGGCACGCATCTAGACATTGTGTATGCAGTCACTAAACTATCACAATTTGCTGCAAACCCCACTCAAATGCACCTAGACAAAGCGCTTTATATTTGCCGCTATCTAGTGGGCACTTCACACTATAAGCTAGTCTTTAGTAGAAGTGGAGGTGGTATTTGCGCATGGGCTGATTCAGATTGGGGATCTGACACCACAACGCGACGTTCCACTACTGGCTACTTTATTCAGTTAGCTGGTGGGACTATATGCTGGAATTCACATGCGCAGAAGACAGTTGCACTGTCTTCTACAGAAGCAGAGTACATGTCGCTATCTGACACTAGCCGACAATGTGTATGGATAAACTCCCTAATGGGAGAGCTAGGCTTTACGCTAAAGCCCATACCACTCTGCGGCGACAACCAAGGAGCCATCTTTATGGGCTCCAACCCCATTCAAGAAAGGCGAATTAAGCACATTGATGTGCGGTATCACTTTATTCGCCAAGCATTGAGCAAGGGGGAGGTTGAGCTCTTCTTCGTTGATGGCGCAGAAAACCCAGCAGACATGCTTACCAAGAACCTTGGACATGTCAAATTCCTAAAATTTAGGAGTCAACTTGGGCTAGACTTCACATTGCCCAATTAAGTAGTCATAATGCATGACCGTCATGGTCGCAGGAAACATGAGACAGAGCTGTGCAGACAGTCTTACCTGGCAGCACGCTGTGCACGGTAGCTCCCAAAAATACCACTGCACATGCTGCGCCTTCTAAGCCTCTCCCAGCGCAGACAAAGGTCTCTATCACGAGAAGACAATGCGATGACATAACAGTGGTCGTCTATCTTGTGGATGGTCCCAGAAACTCCGCTGTCCATTGCCTTCGGCTCTTATGCAGTCGTCCACAGAAATCTGGATGACGCAGAGCTTCTGCACCTCCTGATAACAGATGTGCACGTTTCCGCACACATGACCCTCATGACCTTGCATTCATGACTACGAACCGCTTCATATTTGCCAAGAGCACGTTCACTACTGCTGCACTTAGCAAGGGGGAGTGTTGAACCGGCAACACAAGGGCCAGATCCCATGGGGATCCGGGCCGCTCTAGGTCTCTCTAGACCTAATCCAGACATATGGACAATATCCCCTTATGGGATATATTATGATATACTAGGATATATGCACATCACCTTATGTCACATCACACATGTCTACATGTATATAAGCACCAGCTTTTCGCTGGTAAATATCAGTGTTGCTTTCGCCCACACTTCGTAGTATACAAGTAAGAGTCACTTCTATAAGTTCCACTGTATACCTGTCAGCTGCGCACTGCACTAGTTGCTGCGCTAACACTTGCATCATTAGGACTTCTTACATTGGGCCATGTGGGCCCTTGAGCACATAGGGTGAATTAAGTGTGGCCTTCCTAAATGTGTAGTCTCATTTCAACACATTGACAGCATGGCCATGCATACCCCTAAGCAATACCCTCAGGGTATTTGATACCCCTCTAACCCCCCTCCAACCCCTACCCCTACCCTGCAAAAACCCTTACCCTTTGTAAGGGTGAGGGGTTTAGGGGGGTAGGGGTAAGGGTAGCAAGTTCTTACCCCAGGGTTACCCCTGTCAATCTCTAAGTCCAGTCCATAGCTGTACAGTAAGCAGTCATAAGACTCATAAAAGTCCTCACAATGGCTCAAGAAAGGAGTCCCAGTCCAAGTCCTCACTGTAAATCATCGCCACGCACTCCAAGTCCACGATGCTACCCTCTTCTTCATACCCAAAGTCGAGGTTCTTCATGATGCCAGACATGGGGCAGACTGCACCCATGTGTTGGTGTCCGACATGGATGCCACAGCAGTAAGGCTGGCACTTGAAGTGAGGTGTGAGGCAGTCAAAGCCCCAGTGCTCATGCTGGTTGCAGAAGCCGCAGAACCGCCAAGAAGGGCAGTTGTCATACTTGTGGTCGGTGCCATCGACCCTGCATTTGCCACAGTAGAAACTGACCATCTTGCGGCATGGCTTTTTCATCCTCCTTGCTCCTGCGACCTGTTCTACCTTCTGGCTTGCCTTAAGACGACTATGCCTTTGCTGTGCTGGAGGATTGATTGTCACCAGGACGTGCGCTGTCCCTATGTTCATTACAAACCCCCTGCTGTTCACCAGCATCACTACCTGCAGCAGCGAGGGGGCTCCAGGAGACATCTGGGCTGAAGGAGTATTGTGGGGGTTGCCCAGAGCCTGAGGGCACATCATAGACTGTACGCCCTGGGTTACATAGGGCGGTGGCTGCACTGAGGGGGCTGGAGAAGGGGTAGGGCTGGTCAAGTCTATCAGCGTCCTCTCTGGGCTGCGAAGTTGTGTAGGGGCCGGCGACCAGCGGGAGATAAAGGGTCTGTGAGAAGGCCCTGGCAAGTCCCCATGCCTCTCGCTCACTAGTGGTTGCGTAGGTGTCATGTGCCTGAGGCACAGTGGGATTGCTGGTGGAGCTGTCGCTCGATGATTCGAGTGGTGGTGCCGAGTTGGTGCTGCTACTGGAGTTTCTTCTCTCATTGCTGGGGCCACGACCATCTGCCCTCCATGGCGATGTTGTAAATGGGGTTCCCTGGCAGGCATTGACGAAAATGAGGTCATCTGGATAGGCAAGTTGTCATGTTTGTGCATGCTGGGATCCCTCTCTGATCCTAGGACGCACAAGGGGGTCATGTACGCTTCATTTTTCACCTATTCTACTCTTCCCATGTCGTGTCTATGAACTGCCAGGCCCTTATGGCCTGAGACTCTGCTTGAGGCCATGACTTGGCCGCTTTCGCTTACATCATGCTTACCTTCCTATTATAGTAGGTGTTCCCACGCTTCGCCTCTGGTGCGCACTTCACTAGTGCTACATTTGCATACCTCTGCGCATGCGCTGCCTCGGCACCTACTGACTCATACTGTACAATATGACTCACGCGTCGCCCTGCTTACTGTACGATGACTTGAGGCTTACTGTGCCCGCTTACTAGTGTCCTAGGGACACTATGACTCGATCTGACTCACCTCTCTGATGTACTTATATCGCGTTGTGTCACCTTAGAGCAGACCCTAAGTCTGTTCTCTTGTAATCTCAGACAAGTCACCAGTCTTCAGGTCTTTACTTGTGAACCACTGCTCCTCTGGCCTATTGCCAGACCTCGCGTCGCTTGCACAAGTGTCACTAGCTTATGGTCAAAGGACTGAAGCTTAAGCGTCATCTTAGCTCCCCAGCAAGAGCTCGTTATCAGGACTTAGGACCTTCGTGTCCAAGATCCCCTTCTCCTCTGCCATCGTCGCCACCACCACCTCCGTCACCTGAGGAGGTATGCCCAGAGTCTGGGCATGACATTAGAACAGACTTTCCCAGTCTACCCAGTCAGACCACAGTCGTGGAGTCACCAGTAGATCCCAAGTTTAAGCCCTTCACGCTCACCCTCTGCGTAGAGGACGACAAGAGGGACGACAACCGCGTCATTTGGCTACACGCCAGAGACACTTACTCCGGATTCGACGGGACGATCCCTTGGAATGGACACTACTTCATCAGCATCCTTCCAGGAAGGAGCAAAGCCGGAGCGTACCCAGTACACCACGTAGCAGGATGGTGGTACGAAGTAGCATTTGCCAACAAGACAGGCAAATATTTCGCCTACACAGATGCAGCAAACAGATTCCCAGTGCTAGGAGAACCAACAGAACCAGCAGAGCTTGAGTACGTTGCCCCATTCACTGAAGACATCAGGGAAGCTCTTGCTGGAGCAGCAGCACAACAAGTAAGAGACCCTAGCCCCATCGAGGAGGAACAGGTTCCAACACAAACCATGACAACCCATACCATCGCACCAGCACACTTTGCCATTGGGACCGGAGCATCATATGCAGCTATCGCCAGAATCAACCCATTCGCCCCAGCAGAACCCAGGACGGGCCCTCCAAGGGATGGAGGAGGTCCACCAGGAGGAGGCCCACCAGGAGGAGGTCCGCCAGGAGGAGGCCCGCCAGGAGGAGGCCCGCCAGGAGGAGGTCCACCAGGAGGAGGCCCACCAGGAGGAGGCCCACCAGGAGGCGGATAGGACCTCCCAGGATTCAACCTTAACGCTCCAAACCCCCAAGGGGCAGACGCTAAACTAGTAGGACAACTAGTGCTTAAAGGTCCAGTCCTATGGACCGGAAAATAACCGGGAACTGGACCGGACCGCACTGGGTGTAACTGGACTGCGGTTCCAGTCCACCTCGGTTAGCAGCAGCTACCAGTTACGGTCCATGCGAGATCACACAGATGTCCATAACTGGCCATAACCGGTCAGAACCAGGGTGGACTGGTCTTCGTGCGACACATCACCACCTCCACCTGCAAGTCTGCGACCCACTTGCCGCTGCATCATCACACACTGCCCCTCTCACTTGCAAATGTGAGAAGGGCCTGGTCTGCTTGGGGTGTGTCACCACAGCCGCCATGTCACCACCACTACCCCCTCTCGCTCGCAAATGCGAGATGGGTAGTCCTCTCTCTGGGACAATGCCTAGCCACCACCACCCCCTCTCGCTCGCAAATGCGAGTTGGGGGTGATTCTCTTTTTACTTTGCCTGAGACGGCTGCCACCTCACCGCCACCGCCATCACCGCCTCGCTCACAAGCACGAGGTGAGGTTCTGCCTGTGAGTCTGTGACATGACTGTGGCTACCCTCTCACAACTGAGGGCCCTTTCCTTTTTTTTTGTCTCTCATCACTGGCTAATGGCTCCCCCACAGGTCTATGGAGAATGGCCGCTACCCCCTCTCACTTGCAAGCGCGAGTTGGGGGTGGTTCCACTTTTAATAGAGACAGCTGCCATGTCACCACCACCATCCTACCATCGTCACCATCGCCACCTCCATCGCACCATGCAGTGCAGCATACATGGCCTGGTCCATCCGCACGGGTGCAGCACGCATGCCGAGGCCTGCATCACCACCACTGTTACCACCCCGTCTAGCCTGCGAGTCCTGGCGCATGGGTGCAGCGCGCATGCCAAGGCCGTCACCACCACCACCACCCTGTTCCGCCATCGTCACCCACCGTCACATGCAGGTAGATGTCGCCGGTAGATGCCGCCATCTCCATCGCTCGCCTCGCACTTGCCTGCAAGTCAGCGCACGGGTGCCACGCCCATGCCGAGGCGTGCGCTACTACCAC
>WTXC01000538.1:0-10963 GCA_022496195.1 Lactifluus subvellereus | reverse complement strand
TAGGAAGGATTGACGAATTGTCCCTACACAACGCAATGAGAGGAAAGGCGGATTGACACTTCAAGGGGTAGGGCACAAGCTTGGCAAAGCTCCTGCCTCTGCACCTTGAGGGGAAGTGCAGGCTAAGGTAATCACAAGACAACCTCAGCTTGCAGAACAGGGGAACTAGCTTGATTGCTCAAGAAGTCGAGTCTGAGTACATACAGACAAGATGAAGCACTATAAGTACTAGGTAGGGTCAAGGGTAGTGCATCACCGTAGCTATGATGTCATGTACAAGGGTAAAGGGTAAACACGTCATCATACAGGGTTGAGGGCAAGTGCGTCATTGTACAAGGCCTAGGGCCCGTCATCAGTAAGCAATAGGCGGCTCATGGTTCGCATGAGGCAGTGGGTCAAGGGGAGGCATATAGGGAAAGAAAAAAGTAGGGGTACTCAGTCCAGAGCAGTCCAGAACGTAACACAGGGGGTCCCTGAGATGGCTGAGAGCGGTTGGTTCTATTAGAGGGGGTAGAGGTGGATCCAGTGCATGTGGGGCAGTTTCTGGAGATGTGTCCCATGCCAGTGCACCGGAAACACTTGCCAGCCTTCATAAGTTGTTGCTTCTCATCATCTGTTAGGGTCCTGCCAATGCGGTCGATGTCCATGGGGACTACTGCATTGTTCCTGTTCTGGTTCTGGTGCTGGGGAGTGAATGGCTTTGGTTTCATGTTGAAAGAGCGGTGCCACACTCCTTCAGACTTCCCAAAGCGAGAGCGGGTGTCCTTGCTCTTCCAGGTGGGGTATAGCATCTTTAGGCAGAGCCAAACATTGTGTTCAGTGTGTGCTGCTGCCACCCAGTCATCCCACGTCTGGGGGTTGTGTCGTTTGATAATTTCCTTCCCTAACTCGTCGGGAAGGCCCGCTCTAAGGGTGTCCAGTGTCCCTTCCTCATTAAGGCCATATCTGGCCTTTGCTGCATAGGTACGGAACTTGGCTAGGTAGGAATCTAGATCCCTTCCTTCCATTCTGAGGCTCTTGAGTTGGGTGATTGCATTCTGCTTTTTGGCTGAGTCCGCAAAGGCTTGATTAAACTCCGTGGTGTAGTGGAGCCAATAGGCATTGTTGGTAGAGGGAATCTGGACATGATTCGTGGTTGGGTCGTCTGGGGCACTTTTCTCTGCAATCCAAGTGTGTATGATGTCGACCCAGTCATCTACTTTCTCTCCTCGTATATAGCTAAGGGCAAGGAGAGTCTTCCTGAGTGGATTGGACATTATGTCCATTCCTTCATTTAGTCCCGCATAAATGTTGAACTCTCTGACAAATGTCTTGGCCTTGGTGCGGTCCCCTTCAAATATGACAGGGGGTTGCCTATGGGCTTGCCACCATTCCCTTGTGCAGGGGCAGGGGCTGCTGGCATGGCTTGCTGAGCCGCTTGCTGTTGTGGTTGGGGGCCAATATTTGCCATGATAGATGGGAGGGGATGTAAGGCAGCAGTGTTATGATCTCACCTATGGACTGAGTGGACCGCCTTCTTCTTCTTCCTGTACGATACCCAGCCTGCGACTCGCCTTGTCGTCTAGACTCTGACTCGCCAGCTATGACTCGCTGCGCTCCATTATGACATGAAGCGCATACTATACTTAGTACTGACTCGACCCTGACTCACCCCGCTCCACGATGGCCTGTGGAGCCGGTACTATACTTAGTGGACTACTCCACTACCCTCGTTATGACTCGGTAGTAGTAGCATGTGATTCCCTTGTACTCGGCCTATATAAAGGCCTTAGTTTGCGTAGAGTCAAGCCCTAAGCTTGACTTTGTTTCTAAATCGATTCGTCTTGCCTCCTCACTTGAGCTCGCCACTCTAAGTTGCCTTCTTCACTTGAACTTGCCACTTCAAGTTGCCTTAAAGCCTTAGTCACTCAGCAAGGCACTGCTTCGCTCTCACGCCTATCTAAGTTGGCTGCAACGACTTAGCTTTGAGCCTTTGCACTAGTCACGTGCTCGCTCTACTCCGAAGACCTTAGCTTCTCTCTCGTGTCGACGTGACCACCGGAAGTGTCACGCTCAGGACCACGTGCTCATTGCCTCGCATGTGCTTGCTCTCGCCCACGCCCAAGTCGCACAAGTCGTGCTCACGGCCCGTCGAGCCATAACAAGCAGGGGGTTGTTCAATGGGGTGTGAAGGGACTAAGAGGGTGAGGGGAGACTGTTCTTCTAGTGGGATAGGTTCTCCTATAATGCCTAAAAGCATAGGAGGTTCGGGTTCACTTGGTGGGGATTGGAAAGATGCTGTGGTTTCTGTAGCTGATTCTAATTCTTCTTGTGGGTCCTCTGGTTGTAAATGTCCTAGGCCTATAGCCTGTTCTTGGTCTCTGGTGAGTGCGAGGTGTTCTGATGTATAGGTGTTTCTGTTGATGAAAAATAGAGGGAACCACCGGTTGTCTCCTTGGTCAAATTCAACCGCACCTCTTCTTCCATTGAAATATCTGACCCAATAGCCTGCTCCGAGGCTGTCCTCTCTCCAATAGGCTGTACCTCTTATGTGGGGGAGGAGAGTGTCTTCCTCCCTTCTGTTGTAGATGAAATATTCGTCTGGCCAAACAGGAGGAGGGTCCTGTAAGTCTCGGCGAGTAAATCCTTCTAATTGATCTGGTTCTTCTTCCTCTCGAGCTGAGTAGGAAGCCACTGTGGTTGGAGGAGACTCAACTTAATGTTAGGCTCAAGCATTGGCCTTCTGCACGATTTGTGCAACTGGTTGGTTCATTAACTTGGTCTAGCCCAAGTCTAGGCTTCTGTGGACTCTGGAGGGCCTGGAACACACAGGCAAAGTGTGATTCACAAGGAGAGTGGACAGTCCCTTCAGTGCGATGTTAGATAGGATTGAGGGATCGTATCTACACAACGCAATGAGAGAAAAGCAGATTGACACTTCAAGGGGTAGGGCACAAGCTTGGCAAAGCTCCTGCCTCTGCGCCTTGAGGGGAAGTGCAGGCTAAGGTAATCACAAGACAACCTCAGCTTGCAGAATGGGGGAACTAGCTTGATTGCTCAAGAAGTCGAGTCTGGGTACATACAGACGAAGCGAAGCACTATAAGTACTAGGTAGGGTCAAGGGTAGTGCGTCATTGTAGCTGTGATGTCATGTACAAGGGCAGAGGGTAAACGCGTCATTGTACAGGGTAGAGGGTAAGTGTGTCATCGTACAAAGGCCTAGGGCCCGTCATCAGTAAGCAATAGGTAGCCTCATGGTTCACATGAGGCGGTGGGTCAAGGGGAAGGCATATAGGGAACGAAAAAGGTATGGGTACCCAGTCCAGAGCAGTCCAGATCATAACAAGCCACACAAGTGGGAGTGCCTGGACCAAATGGCGGTGGCATGCGCAGAAATCCCCTGGCGGTATTTGAAGGAGACAGATCCAAAAGCGACCAGTTCCTAAGGGAATTCAGAATCTACAAAATGACCAACTGAGAAAATCTCACCATGAAAACACCCCTCGACCGTGTAAGCCTAGCTTTGAGCTTTATAAGGGGACCGCACGTCAATGACTGGGTTGAACGAATGCTTGACGATATCGATCATCGCACCACTGGACCGCAGCCCACGCCAGCAATGGACGAAATCCTCTGGGATGTTTTTGAAAGGGACTTTCGCCTAGCATTCACCAACACTGCCAAAAAGGTGAATGTGCACAAAGAATTGCTGGACTGCAAGATGGTGAAAGATGATCTGGACACCTACATTTCAAACTTTGAACACTGGCGAACGCTTGTGGGATGGGGTGCAGATGATGTGGGGACTATCACCCAGTTCTGTCGAGGGCTAAAGGACCCCCTGCATCATGCCATATTAGAAAAAATGGAGCCACGTCCCCAGAATATGAGGGGATGGCAGGCAGCCGTGCATAAGCAGCATGAATTGTGGGCTGAAATTCGCTCTAGTCTGAGCAGTTACCAAAGCCAGGGAACCACCGTGAATATGCAGTGATGGCGCCAAGCCCTTGGAAAACCGCCGCCAACCACAGGGAACCGCAGTGGTGGGACGTCCAAGGTGGTACCAATGGATGTGGACGCGACATGAGTCGATGCCCTTACCGCAGAAGAATGCAAGCAACTCAGTGCTGAAGGACAATGTTTCTACTGCAGGAAACAGGGACACGTCAGCAAAGGATGCCCCAAAAAGGAAGAAGATCAAAGGAAAAATGCACCAAAACCTGCAGAAGGAATGTGCGGCTGCCAAGGGATAAGCGCGCATGAAGGAAAGGTGGAAAAGGTGGAGGACAAAGATGCCTCCAAAGGAATCGAGGCTATGGTTGAGCAGATTGGTCAGATGGGACAAAAAGAGAAAGATGAAATGCTGGATAAGCTCATCCTGCAGGGTTTTTAAAGAGCTTTGGTCGCCCAGCCTGGGCCAAAGCTGCAAAATATGTGCATGTAATGTTCATCAGTGAATCAAGTTCAATCGAAGTAGATTTCACCTTCACATGTGCCAAAGGAATGGCCGACGAGCGCATGTTGGTGGACAGCGGCGCAAGCGAAAACTTCATGGATCACTGAATGGTTCAAAGATTAGGAATTGGACTACGAAAACTACCTCAACCGAGGCGAGTCTTTAACGTGGATGGGACAGAAAACCAAGCAGGAGCGCTCACCAGCTATTGTACCCTGAGGGTCAAAAAGGGAGAACACGAGGAGCTACAACGATTTTATATCACTAGCCTTGGGAACGACCGCACGATCTTAGGCTTCCCTTGGCTCAAGGCTTTCAACCCTAGTATTGATTGGACCAAAGGGATCATCAGAGGACCACCAGTATGCATCGAAACCGCCCTGTTCAAATGGGCGTGAGCGAGGACCATAAACCGAATCATTGAGGCCGCACAGAAAGAGGAAGCATGGGAAAGTGGAGATGAGATCGTAGCATTTGTTAGACCTGCCCCCTACATGGCCGAACAGTGAAGCACAAACAAATGAAAACAACCGGCTGAAGAATTAACCAGTCTACTGGCACACTATTGCAAATTTGCACGTTTGTTCTCAGAAGAAGCGTCCTGCTGTTTCCCACCAGCCTGGCCTGAAGACCACATAATCAGACTCAAACCAGGAGCGCCGGAGGTTATCAACTCCAAAGTATACCCTCTCACCTGCATGGAAAGGCTGGCAGAACAGGATTTTGTTCAGAGGAACAAAGCTTTGAAACGCATTGAGGATAGCGATTCCCCTTGGGGAGTGCCATTCTTCTTTATCAAAAAGAAGGATGGATCACTAAGGCCCATTCAAGACTATTGAGAAGTAAACCAATGGACAGAATGAGACGTCTATCCTATGCCGCGCATTGAACAGATCCTAGAAGAACTCCATGGCAAGACACTTTTTACCACCATGGATGTGCGCGATGGTTACAACAACATTCGCATGGTACCTGAGGATCGGTGGAAGGCTGCGTTCAAAAGCCCCAGCAGTCTCTATCAACCGATGGTCATGTTCTTTGGAATGACTAATGCGCCAGCCACGTTCCAATGAACTATGAACCGAGTAATGGGACCAGTCATGAAACGGTATCCAGGAATGGTCTTTGTTTACATGGATGACATTTTGGTAGCCACCACCAATGATGTCATATTACACTGCTGCATCGTGGGAGAAATAATGCAGCATCTCTAGGAAGAAGACTTCTTTCTCAAGCTCAGCAAATGTCACTTCGAGCAAGCTGTTGTGGATTACCTGGGGATACGAATAGAAGGAGGCATAATCCGAATTGACCCTACAAAACGTAATGGACTAGCAGACTGGCCAGAAGAACTGTGTAACTTAAAACAAGTGTGAAGTACCCTGGGAGTCTTTGGATACCAGAGACCTTTCATTCTGGGATACGCACACATCATGAGACCCGTGCAAAACCTCACCAAGAAGGGGGTTGAGTTTATCTGGACGCCAGAATGCACAGAAGCAATACGGACGGTAAAACGCATCATCACGAGTGACCCAGTGTTGAAAAGACCCGACTACAACAAACCATTCATACTGGAGGTAGATGCGTCTCAGTATGCAACAGGAGGCATCCTGTACCAACAAGAAGGAAAGCAACGACCCCAGGCTGTAGGATATTTCTCAAAAGGATTGATTCCAGCCGAGTGGGGATATGATGTATATGACCACGAACTTCTGGCCTTAGTGAAGGGACTCGAACACTGGAGACATATTCTGCTGGGTTCACCACACACCACCATCGTGTATACAGACCACAAAAACCTACAATACTACTGACAGCCTCATAAACTAAACCAACGAGTGGCCCGCTATATCCCCAGATTAGTTGAGTACAACTTCAAATTACTCCATAAGGCAGGTGCTACGAATTGGGCCAATCACTTGTCGCGATGTCCAGGGATGGACCAAGGAGAAAGAGATAACGAGGATATGGTAGTGCTTCCAGACCATCTCTTTTGTCGTGCTCTGTCCCTGAGTACAATGGAACAGAAGGTTCTCAACGCCCAATGAGATGGGAAGGTGCAAATGAAAGCCTGGAGTGAAGAGCATGGAAGTATCGAAGAAAATGGAGAATGGACCAGAGACGGTCGGTTAGTGGTGCCCGACCAGACGGAGTTGCACCAAGAGCTTCTTGCGGCCTACCATGACCACGCCTTAGCAGGGCACCCAGGGATTGCCAATACCTTGAAGGCCGTGGCGAGGGATTACTGGTGGCCAGGACTTAGGATCTTCACGACCAATTATGTGAAGGGATGTGCAGTATGTCAGGCCACTAAACCAGGAGTTTACAAGCCACGAGTCCCCCCTTTTCCCATCACGACGCAAGAAGGGCAAATCCCCTTTGCCACCATCGCCCTAGACCTGATCACAGACCTCCCCCTTCCAATGGGTACGATTCGATCCTCACAATAATGGACCATGACGTGACAAAGGCCGCCGTGTTCCTCCCATGTAACAAAAGTAGGGGTGGCCACCCTCTACGCCCAACATGTTTTCCCACACTATGGAGTACCTTGACGGGTGATTTCTGACAGGGACCCTTGTTTCACTTCCCAATTCACAAAGGAACTCTGCCGTCTGCTCCAGATCGATCAAAATGTCAGCACGGCCTACCACCCTCAGACAGATGGTCAATCAGAGCGAACCAATCAATGGCTAGAACAATATCTATGCATTTATGGAAACTTCCAGCAGAATGATTGTGCGCAATGGCTCCCGTTGGCGCAATATGTCCACAATGCCTGGCCAAGCATCACCACTGGGTTTGCCCCTTTCCAATTGCTCATTGGATGCATACCCACATTGCATGTCCCTTCAACCACGAAGTCAAAAGCCCCTGAGGTAGAAAGGTGAGGAGAACAGCTAAAGGAGGTGCAGGAAAGGGCACAAGAAGCCATCAAGAACGCCCAAAGAATGGTTCTAGAGCAAGCGGAGCACCGAGGAAGTCATCGACCCTTCAAACCCTTCACAGAAGGGGAGAAAGTTTGGCTAGAGGGTAAAAATCTCAGAATGTCACATCCCATGGCCAAACTTGCAGCAAAGAGATACGGACCCTTCAAAGTGCTCCATGTGATCTCGCCAGTGGTATACCAATTGGAAATTCCCAGAAATGGAGGATCTTCAACACTTTCACCCTCACTGCTATTGCCATACAAGGAGATGGAGGAACATGGACCCAACTTCCTGGAACCCCCTCCTGATCTGATGAGGGTGAAGAGCAATACAAGTAGAAGAGATATTGGGCGCGAAGAAGATCAGAAGGAAACTCCACTTCTTCATCAAATGGAAAGGATACTCCATGGCGCACAACACCTGGGAACCTGTGGATCATGTGAAAGCACCAGACCTTGTGAAGGAATTCTACCAGAAAAATCCCATGGCGGTGCAAGCCATGACACTTAAAAGCAGTGAGAAGGACGCAACAACCAACATGTCGACACCTCCCCACTTCTTTGGAGACTTCACTCCTCCCCCTGGCCATTTCACCTGTCTATCCTCACTCGACACCAACAATGCCCAGGGTCAAGAGGGTATTGAAGAAGTCCTTGCTGGCACCACCCAAGCGTCGCACTCTGGTATGACGACAGCTCCCCTACACGTCCCAGGAAACGCGTCTCGTGGCACTCGCCACCGATATGACGACTTCCAGCATGACCCAGTCCCCAATTATGCCTCCCCTCACCAATGCTGCCACCAGCTCCCTCCCTCAGAAACGGGAGCGGAAGATAACCAGCCACAGCCCCAAGCATGGCCCGTGTACAACATGGCCGCGTACGAAGATACCTGTTGTGCGTGCTCCCTGAGCGAGCCACCCCTGACAATGCATGACGCCCCCTCCCCCTACTACAGACCATGGCATTGATGACGCTGTGGGGGAGCCGGTTGGGGTGTAGTGCAGAAGGTGATGCCGCAGGAGGCGTGGAAGTCCCGGGACGATGGATCAAACACACTGGAAGTGGAGGAGGACCCTTGGCTAATGTACAACCCCCACCTTCATGACGCTGGTAACATGTTGTTTGACCCTGCCAATCCCACCTTCAACTGAACAGCGAGTTGAGGACACCTCGCCTAAGGAGAGGGGCAGTGCCACAGTTCAGACTCATTTGTCATCTTTTTTACTGTACTATCTCCTGTCAGGTGACTCCCGGAGTCACCTGACGCTTCCCCAGGGCCCCCTTCCCACACTGAGAGACAGCTGAAGGTGCAGGGGGCCGCGTGGACTGTTCCCCCCTTCCCACACTTCATGACTCGCGTGGTAGAGAGCTTAGTCAGCTCCCTACCACTACTTACTCATCAGACACTTAGCTTACTCAGGACAGGTGCCGGTCGATGCGTGTTGGGGCACGAGACATTGTATATAAGGTGTAGGAGCTTGGGGCTTAACCCCCAAGCTTTAGCTTAACTCTCGATTACGCACACTTGTCTTCTATTGTGATATCAGTTTGGTCACAATCTCATCTTGTGTTGCCTTGTGTTCGATCTCCTCTCTATCGTGTGACTTAAAGGAATTGGTAGTTCGACTTAGTAGCAACAACTAAGTCGCCCCACCAATCCCTACTCTCCCTCAATCTTGTGACAAGTCGCATCTTGTGGTTCATCACCCAAGTTGACTTTGAACTTGTGATTTTAGTCTTGTGACTTGACGCCCCGTGCATGGCGTAGCAGTGAGGGATGTGGTGGCATGTGGTGGCAATGCAGCGAGGGATGTGGTGGCGACACAGCAAGGGATGCAGCAGGGGACACAGTGGTGCATGGTGGTGACGTGGTGAGGGACGCAGCAGTGCATGGTGGCAATGTGGTGAGGGATGTGGTGGCATGTGGTAGCAATGTGGTGAGGTGTTATGGCTCGATGGGCTGTGATCACGACTTGTGTGACTAAGGCGTTGGCAAGAGCAAACATGTGCGAGGCAATGAGCACGTGGTCCTGAGCATGACACTTCCGGTGGTCACGTTGACACGAGAGTGAAGCTAAGTTCTTCGGAGTAGAGCGAGCATGTGACTAGTGCGAAGGCTCAGAGCTAAGTCGTTGCAGCCAACTTAGAAGGGCGTGAGAGCGAAGCAGTGCCTTGCTGAGCAACTAAGGCTAAAGGTGACTTGAAGCAGCAAGTTCAAGTGAAGGAAGGCAAGTGGCTTAGAGTGGCGAGCTCAAGTGAGGAGGCAAGACTGGATTGAATTGAAACGAAGTCAAGCTTAGGGCTTGACTGTACGCAAAGTGCGGCCCTTATATAGGCCCATACAGGAGAGTCACATGCTACCATGCTACCGAGTCATAACGAGGGTAGTGGAGTAGTCCGCTAAGTATAGTACCGGCTCCACAAGTGGCTGTGGAGTGGGGCGAGTCACAAACAAGTCAGTGGGCTAAGTATAGTACACGCTCCATGTCCCCATGGAGCATCATCAGTCATCATCATCGAATCACGGCGCAAGGCGTAAGCAAGGTAGTGTAATGAGAAAAAGAGAAGGTCCGCTTAGTCTGTAGGTGAGATCGTAACAGTATGCCCTCCCCTAAGGGACAGCTGCCACACTGTTAGTCAGAGGTGGCAGGCTCACCAGATAGGGCACATCTGGCATCGTTAGCATCCAGGGAGGACTCAGGGGGACAGGTGCGCTTGCGGTGAAGGGCATAGATGGCGGTGCGTTCGCGAACAGGGAGGGGGCGTGCATTCATGAAGTGGACATGGGGCGGTGTTAGGCTCAAGCTTTGGCCTTCTGCACAACTTGTGCGACTGGTAGGTTCGTTGACTTGGTCTAGCCCAAGTCTAGGCTTCTGTGGACTCTGGATGGCCTGGAATGCACAGGCAAAGTGTGATTCACAAGGAGAGTGGACAGTCCTGTCAGTGCGATGTTAGATAGGATTGAGGGATCGTATCTACACAATGCAATGAGAGGGAGGTGGATCAACACTTCAAGGGGTAGGGCACAAGCTTGGCAAAGCTCCTGCCTCTGCACCTTGAGGGGAAGTGCAGGCTAAGGTAATCACAAGACAACCTCAGCTTGCAGAACTGGGGAACTAGCTTGATTGCTCAAGAAGTCGAGTCTGGGTACATACAGATGAAGTGAAGCACTATAAGTACTAGGTAGGGTCGAGGGTAGTGCATCATTGTAGCTATGATGTCATGTACAAGGGCAGAGGGTAAACGCGTCATCATACAGGGTGGAGGGTAAGTGCATCATCGTACAAAGGCCTAGGGCCCGTCATCAGTAAGCAATAGGCAGCCTCATGGTTCACATGAGGTGGTGGGTCAAGGGGAAGGCATATAGGGAGACGAAAAAGTATGGGTACCCAGTCCAGAGCAGTCCAGATCGTAACATCACCCCTTTCTTAAGGAGGAAGTCCCCAGACTTCCTAACTAAAGTTGTAGCCATTCTCTCCGGCTTCGTATGAGTAGTGGGGGTCAACAGTGCAGTCATGGTCATCCCAAGTGGGGTGGCTGCGATCGACATTGCAGCCATAGAGGCAGTGGTTTCAAGGTACCGGGCAGTCACG
>WTXC01000537.1:0-11000 GCA_022496195.1 Lactifluus subvellereus | reverse complement strand
TGGCTTACTAAGCCAGAGCGGTGGTAGAGACAAAAAGAGAAGGTTGTTGCCACCAAGGTCTGATTGGGTAATCAACTTGTATTGGAGATGAAGTTGAGACTGGGGATTCCAGCTCAACTTCCTTCAGTTCTTATAGTGCTACTCCCTAGTCACTACGAGTCATAAGTAAGAGTCAGTAGTACTCAATAAGAGTCACTACTATGAGTCACGTATCAGTCAGTATCAGTCACTAGTGAGCGACTCATAGGGAGTCGCTCTGAGTCGCATACCAAGTCGCGTCGCGTCGCAGTCACAAGGAGTCAGGCATCACATGACATACAGTCATGTGATAGGTAAGGAAGTCAGCGTGTCACATGACATATGGTCATGTGACAGTACAGGTCATGTGTCAGCTTGCGAAGCGAAAGATAGAGACGTGAAAGCAAGGGCCAGAAACTGTAACAACCTTGGTACGAAATTACCCCTTCCTTCAAAATGGCGAATCACTGGTGATGCGCCTTGCAAAAACCACGGTAGTGCAGCAATTAGCAGAACGGTCTCAATCAGGAGTGCAACTCACTTGGGACCAGATCGTACCCCCTGCATATCACCAGCACACTAAAATCTTTGACGAGGAAGCCTCACACTGATTTCCTGAGTCATGCCCCTGGGATCATACTATTAATCTAAAGCCAGACGCCCCAGACACGTTAGACTGTAAAGTCTACCCTCTCACACCAAAGGAGGATAAGGCCATGGAGAAATTCGTAGAGGACAACCTCACCCTCGACCGCATCCAACCATCTACATCACCATATGCAGCCCCATGCTTCCTTGTACTGAAGAAGGATGGGGAATATCGACCAGTCCAAGATTACCGTAAACTAAACCAATGGACTGTTCATGATACAACTCCACTCCCCCTCATCCGAGAGCTCATGGATAGGATAACAAGAGTGCCAGGAGGACGTTCCACACTCTTCACCAAACTGGACATAAGATGGGGGTACAATAATATCCGCATCAGAGATGGGGACCAATGGAAAGCGGCATTTAAAATGAACAGAGGCCTCTTCAAGCCTCTAGTGATGTTCTTCGGACTCACAAATGCCCCAGCCACCTTTCAAGCTATGATGAACCACCTGTTTCGAATGCTCATCAACAAGGGATACGTCACAGTCTACATGGACGATATCCTCATCCACACCCCATATAACCTCCCCCTACACCAACGAGTGGTGAATGACGTTCTCAGTGTCTTAGCTCAAAATGACCTCTACCTCAAACCAAAAAAGTGCCAATTCAAAGTTCAACGAGTGGAGTATCTCGGGGTGATCATCACCCCAGATGCTATGGCAATGGACCCCGTCAAAGTTACAGGGATTCAACAGTGGAAACGACCTACCACTCTCAAGGAAGTCCGATCATTCATAGGATTCCTGAACTTCTACCGCATGTATATCAAAGGATTCAGCATGCTAGCGGCGCCATTAAATGAGCTAGTTGCGTTTGTGGCAAAAGGGGGGCGATTTGAATGGCAACCACGTCACCAAGAAGCCTTCAAAAGCCTCATTGATGCGGTGACAACCGCACCAGTCCTTCGTCAACCCAACTTCAAAGAACCATTCGTCATAGATACAGATGCCTCTAATTACGCAATAGGGGCAGTCCTTCAACAACACGATGAAAAGAAGAAGTTACACCCAGTGGCTTTCTTATCAAAGACTCTCAACACTACGCAACGTAACTGGGACATCTACAACAAAGAACTATATGCAGTAGTCATGGCACTAACCTACTGGAGACCTTACCTAGCTGGGAGCGCTCACAAGGTTATCATCCAAACTGACCATCATAACCTCCTCTACTTTCACCGACCCCAAGACTTAAACCGATGACATGTTCGTTGGATGCATAAGATGGCGGACTACGACTTCAAAATCATACATGTCCCTGGGAAAAGACACGTCCCAGCGGATTTCCTGTCTCAACCCCCAGGAGAAAACGAAGGGCAAAACAATAATAAGGGAATGATCTTGCTCCCCGATATCCGCTTTGCCAGAATGACATTCCCCGACAACCTTGCTGAAAGAAGACGAATTCTACAATGCTTTCATGACCACCCATTAGCAGGGCATCCCAGCATAGCCAACACTCAGTTCCTACTTGCGCAGCAATATGAAGGAACAGAGATGAAGACATTCGCTAAAGAGTACGTGCAGGGGTGTGCTACATGCCAGGAAAACAAGCCCTGCACGCACCATCGCAAAGCCCTGCTTCAACCAATCCCAGTAATTCCAAACAAAGGCCCATTTCAATCAGTGGCCATGGACCTCATTACCGACCTTCCCATTTCACAGGGGTATAATGCCATCCTCACTATCGTCGACCAAGGGTGTACTAAAGCAGCAAAGTTCATCGCATGTACGATGAACATTACAGGCGAGGGAGTAGCCTCCCTGTACTTCCAACACCTAGTCCCTTGGTTCGGAGTACCCCGAAAGATCATCTCCAATCGAGACCCATGGTTTGTGTCGAATTTCACCACAGAACTCTGTCGCCTTCTCCACATCCAACAAAATGTGAGTATGGCATTCCATCCACGAACAGATGGACAGAGCAAACGAGCAAACCAATGGGTGGAACAATACCTTCGACTCTGGGTAGCAGATGATCAAACTACATGGGCAAATTACCTTACGCTCGCCGAATACGTGCACAACTCATGGCCCCATGATCAATCTGGACTCACTCCCCATGAGTTATTGTTCGGAACTAAACCGGCTATTCCCGAGAGTCAAGAAGAATCAGATGTTCCAACAGTCCAGGAATGCCTGAAAAAGATCTGAGAAGCATGGGACCATGCCACTAAAGCCTTCCAGACCATGACAGAACACCCAATCCCCTTGGAGTTCGCAGAAGGGGATAAGGTGTGGCTCAAAGGGCATAACCTAAAGACACATCACCCCACCAGTAAACTAGGGCCTAGGCGTTATGGACCCTTCAACATCACACAAAAACTGTCGCCAGTGACGTACAGACTCTCCCTGCCACCCACCATGAGGATCCACCCAGTCTTCCACGTAGATCTTCTCTCCCCATTTAAGGAGACGGAAGCACATGGACACAACTACACACGACCACCCCCAGACGTCATCGATGGTGCACCTGAATGGGAAGTTGAGAAAATCATACAGTCTCAACTCCATGGACGCCAGAAGACACTACAATTCCATGTCCGGTGGAAAGGCTTCCCACCATCTGAAGATTCGTGGGTGGCAAAGCCCGATATTCACACACCTGACTTATTGCCGTTTGCAGAAAAGCTGGCGGTGGCACAAATATTGATAATTTTGACACATTTTTTTGTGCAGGCTGTAACTCACAAACTACTGGATGAAACCACTAACATGTATAGAGTTTTTTGATCCTCTGATTTGGGGCTAGACAGCCCCATTGTCCATTTTGAGATTGGTTGAGAAATAAATGAATTAAAGCCAGATTGGCTCGAAAACACATTGGCAGGCTGTAGCACCACAACACAAACATAATTCTAAGTTCTAAAAGCTGTGACATACTTGGGTACATGCTATGCAGTGAGCCCCAGCAAAATAGAAGTGGTCTAACCACTGGAATTGGGTCATTATCAATAAGGAAATAGACAGGTTTTGACCCTGCATGAGTGATGAGTATGGGTAGATACTGGCATGCATATTGTACTGAAACACATTCGGATTCCCATTCGCTTTCGAACAAGCCTAAGAACAGTCAAAACGGTTGAGAAATGATGGAGATATGGTCAAATTGATTATATTCACTGTTTTCATCATATCTCAGTCAAAACTCAACCAATTTAGCTGTTCTTAGGCTTGTTTGAAAGCGAATGGGAATCCAAATGTGTTTCAGTACCAATATGCATGCCAGTATCTACCCATACTCATCACTCATGCAGGGTCAAAACCTGTCTATTTCCTTATTGATAATGACCCAATTCCAGTGGTTAGACCACTTCTATTTTGCTGGGGCTCACTGCATAGCATGTACCCAAGTATGTCACAGCTTTTAGAACTTAGAATTATGTTTGTGTTGTGGTGCTACAGCCTGCCAATGTGTTTTCGAGCCAATCTGGCTTTAATTCATTTATTTCTCAACCAATCTCAAAATGGACAATGGGGCTGTCTAGCCCCAAATCAGAGGATCAAAAAACTCTATACATGTTAGTGGTTTTGTCCAGTAGTTTGTGAGTTACAGCCTGCACAAAAAAATGTGTCAAAATTATCAATATTTGTGCCACTGCCAGCTTTTCTGCAAACGGCAATAATCAAACAATTCTACACGACACACCCAAATGCACCAAAACAACAGATAGCGCTGAGACATTGCCGACCATAAGAAGGGGGTAAATCCATCAAAATTCCCCCGCTCTATGACTAGTACCCACATTCAACTTGCACTCTTCACCCAGACTAAGATTCCCTTCAGACTTACCTACTCACTTTCCCAGTACTATAAGTATGATATGATTAACATGCCAGCTCCATCCCATCCTAGTTCTCCCGTCGTTTCAATTCACAACGAAGATTCTATACCTGATTCCCCAATTCCCCCTCTTGCTGAAGCCTCTGATATCGAGGACTACCTAAAAATGCGCTGGCAGAGCAACACCTCCTTTACCCACATCGAAGAACTCCATGATTCGACCAAGATCACTGCTAAAATGGCGAGGATCTTGGGTCTCGCTCACCTTGATGACTTGTCTAGGAGTAACCCCGATATTCAATACCACCTCAGACAACTCCGCCGACACTTCCCCGAAGCTAACCAGGCCGCTGCTATGCACTGTGATGCAGCCTGGACTTACCCATTACGACTGGCTCAGATGCTACAACGCCTCCTTGATGAAGACCCTTGCCGAGGAAAAGTGGCCATCGTCGTGCCAAAAGGGAAATACATTTATAACGGAGTCAATGGGAAACCCTCGACCAACCCAGAAGCTGAATACCACTGGCAGCTGGATCATGACATCATCCGTTACACACCTATTCCTGATGACAATACGGGTTACCGCAGCAGGAGTCTCTTCCCCCGGGCCCACTGGTCATTCATGACTGATCCACATCGCAACTTGCCATCACCACAACGCCCTGCCTCTCCAGAATCTAACCACTCGTCTGACATAGTCGAGTATGAGGAGGGACTCACAGTCCCCCTGATATGACTCCACCGCTCACCTTCTTATCATGTTCGCTCCCCATCTCCACAACCACAACTCCCTGCCCTACTCAGACGCATGACCACTCCCACAGCTGCCTTCCTATTCCCAGGAAACGACACTCTCATCGACGCCAACAACCCCTATGCACATCCTGGCCCCCCTTTCATAAAGAACAAGTCACGCAGTGCCTATTGCGTGAAAATCCCCATCACGAACATCCACAGGGCCAAGATGAAAGCCAAATATGTCCACTACAATCTCATGCCAGATGCCCCACACACCCGACTCACAATGGGAAAGGGGCAGCCGGTATTCATGACACCACTGCGAGCACGACCAACCGCAGGTCACCACACCCTGGTCACTGCTGGGAAACAAGCCATCTTGGAAGATAACTCGGCGTTTGCGCACTTGGTGGACAGAGCACTACTAGCTTTACCGGATCTGTTCCTACAAGGGGAAGTAATCTGGTACTGGCACTTAGGGAAGGAAATGACAAAAACCCATGCCAAGCTGGTGAAAGCAGATCGGGAAGTGGAGAAGGCACAACGGAAAGCGAGCTTGACCAGGAATCGCTTCACAGCACAGCAGATGGAGTTCCTTCAGTCCATTGACAGGTTGGAGGAGGCCGACGCGTACCGCACTATGTTCAACAACCTAGAGGATCAGACACGGTTCTGCACCACCGACACCCCAGTAGAAGAAGAGGCGTGGGCGCAGTTGAAGATGCAACTTCAGTATGCGGGACGTCCTTATACACCCGAACCACTCCCTGTACTCAACCCAACGCTCTATTCACGTATTGCTTCACCAACACCGGACATTACCACAGGGAACGAAGAAGTCATTGATATCTATGATGGCGAGTGAAGCCGAGTCGACTTCAGACGTAAGAAGGGGGTAGTGTTACCAAATTTCCACTTATTGTACGATACGAAGACCATGCCTACCTACCTATTCGATCTCTGCTTGAATACGTGTACTTATAGTAGCGCATCTCGATAGGAACGCCTTAAGCTTGTTCTCCTGTGTCAATACTAGTCCTATCGAAGTCCCTTCTTCCTTGTGAACCCCTTGATCCTCAAGCCTATTGCTTGACTTCGCGAACTGACTGATACACGTGAGGACTACGTGTAACAGAGGAGGCAAGACGAATCGATTTAGAAATGAAGTCAAGCTTAGGGCTCGACTCTACACAAACTAGGGCCCTTATATAGGCCTGGTACAAGGGAGTCACATGCTACTGCTACCGCATCAGGTAAATGAAAATTATCTTAATGGCACTTAAACCATATTAATAATCTTAATGTCTCTTAACCATCTTACACTATCTTATTTTTTTTAAATTCCTTGGTCATTAAGATGATGAGCCAGGCTAAGTAGCCTAAGTTGCGTTAAGGAAAAATAAGGACTGTTTTCATTATGTAATATATTCACCCACACTGGCACCGCTGCCGCACCCACCGCTGCTGCCACCACCGCCGCCGCTGCTGCCGCTGCTGCCACCACCACCGCTGCCGCCATCACCATCACACCCACCAACACTGCACCCACCACAACTGCACCCGCTGCCGCTGCCGTTGTCGCCAGTGGTACTGCTCCCGCTGCTGCTGGTGCCGGTGCCTTGCCACGGTCCAGACCACTCCCATAACTAAAAAACACTTTATTGTACCTTTACTTTACTACTCTTTATTATACACTATTAGACATCATACATTAATGTACTATAGCGGAATGTTCTAATATACTTGATTCTAACTGGCATCGCGCTGCTGGTTGTGGTCGCGCTGTTATGACCACGACCACCACGCGCACTGATTTGCGCACGACCCAGTCTGTGTGGGAGCTCCTGGAGCTCACAGCTGGCCTACTGACAAGACAAGGATGGAATTGGGACTCCTAGGGAGTGCCCCTGAACCGCTACGCACTCATTTGACACTATGGACACTGAACTGATACTATACGGACTGATTAGGAAGGAGGCTGCTAGCCTCATGTACGCTCGCATGGTTGCGGCACTCGCATGGCACACGCATGTGCATGCATCACGCATATCACATCGGCACATCACAGAACGCTAAAGGCGTGTTCCCCTGGGTCCAGGGTGTAGTGCAGACGTGTTGCAGCGTGTTGGCAGGCCGCGCATTTACCGGACATTGAGTACTTTTGCTATTGGGTCGATCACTATGACCCTTGATCTCATACCTCATGCGCGCCCTCGATTTCTCACTGATACACTTGCGCGTCCTTATGACGCAGAGTCTGGAACCTACTAGATGCATGGGCCCTATGCCCTGACGATTACGCGGCCCTCGAGACAGGGGCCTTCACGAAACTATAAGTAGCACACTCCTTTGTGCAGTAGACTACAGACTCGACCTCTTGAACAATCCAGCCTATTGAACCTAGGAATCCCTTGCAGTGGGAAGCACCCCTAGGATACTCCGAACCAGACCAGACCTTCCAAGGCCACCAGTACACTCTCCACTCTTCCCTACCCCTCTATCTCCCCCTTTGTCATAAGGGAACTCTTTTGGCTTGGAACACCTTTGCATTGAAGTCACTTAGAGGTCACTGCGCTATCAGTGCACCTTTGACACTTGTGCACGACAGTTGGCTTACATCTTGAGCCATAGCAATCAAGAGGAGAACCATTGTTTAAACGTCCACAGTGCACGTCGCACTACCCTGAAGCAGGACTTGGGCTGAACCAAGTCAACGATAAGCAAGTCGCTTAGAACGCCCAAGGCTGAGCGTAACACGCGCTGTCTGTTGCAGTCACACAGTCCATCGCTGTGGTTGCACTGTCCGTCATGGTCGCACTGGCCATCGTGGTCATGCTGTCTGTCGCGGTCCGTCGCCGCAGTTGCGCTGTCCGTAGCGGTTGCATTGTTCATTGCAGTTGCAGTTTCCATCGCCGTGGTCGCACTGTAGTGGTTGTGTTGTCCATCATGGTCGCGCAGTCCATCATGGTCACGCAGTCCATCGCCGCAGTCGCGCAGTCCGTAGTGGTTGCGCTGCCCGTCGCCACAGTTGCGCAGTCCGTAGTGGTTGCGCTGCCCGTCGCCGCAGTTGCGCAGTCCATTGTGGCCACATTGTCCATCGCGGTCACACCGCACGCCGCCCATCGTCGTTGCATCTGTCATTGCTGTGCTGTTGGTGGTCGTTGCACCCTCGTCACAGTCACACTGCTGGTCATCATCGTGTGGAGAGAAGTGAAACCCTCTGCTCGTAATTGGGGGGAGGGAGGGGGTCCACTTGCATTTGGGGTGAGGGATGGGGTGCTGTCGGCAGATGTTGCCTAGAACAAGAGAGAAACCCCCTCCCCTTGCGTTTGTAGCGAGGGAGGAGGGGGGCGTCAGTTGTTGTTGCCTAGAATGAGATAAATCCCCTCCAGCTCACGTTCAGGGTGAGGGAGGGGGTGGTGTCACCTGTTGTTGCCTAGAACAAGATACAAACCCCCTCTTGTGTTTGGAGCGAGGGAGAGGATGCTGTGCCACTGACGCCGCCCCAGCTGCTGGTGCTGCTGGTACAGGTGCTGGTGCCACTCTCGCTGCTGCCGCTGCCACTGCCGTGGCTGTCATTGTACCTGGAACACATAGTTAGCATATAAATAGTCCACTAACTACTTACTAGGATGTGGTGTGGGATGAAAAAGAGAACGGCGGCAGCGGTTGATCAGTCATGTCACAACGTGACACGTGGCACGTGACGGCACCTCAGAGAAGTTGAACTTTGAAATGACTTGGTGGAATATGCATGCTCATCTCGCGTTTCGCTGGTCCTAGTATTTACCTCAGCATGTGGACTTTGCTAATGCTTCTCTACATGACTTTGTCCTTCTGGATGCCTTACCTGATCTGCTTTTGAGTATCTATCCTCGCTCTTGTATCGCCCCATTCCTCTTCAATCCCCACTAACTCTCCCCTTGCCGCCGCCACCACCGCCGCCATCCCCTCTGCTGCCCCAAACGTGAGCGGAGGGACTTTGTCACTTTCACCATAGGGAATTAAAGTGAGTTATACTACAACTGACCTTTTCTCTGTTGTGTAGGTACTAGTGGTGAGATACCACAGGCCAGCACCCCACCAGCAGTGGGTCATGAGGGACTTTGTCACTTTCACAGGGAATTAAAGTGAGTTATACATATAACTACAACTGACCTTTTCTCTGTTGTGCAGGTACTAGCGGTGAGATACCACAGACCAGCACACCACCAGCAGTGGGTGCAATGGCAGCAGCAACACCGGGACTGACGACACCAGCGTGGTGGCAACACCAGCGCGAGCTATGATGGCAACACCGGCAACAGCAACGGCAGCACCACGGTGGCAGCGGCAGCAGCAACAACGTCATACCAGCACCAGTGACAGCAGCGACACCAGCAACAGCAGTGGCAGTACCATGGCGGCAACACCAGCGTGGCGGTGAGACCAGCAACAGCAGCGGTGGCACCAGCAACCGTGCGGCACCAGCACCAGCGACACCGGTGGTGGCAGCAACTGCAGCAGCAGTACCACAGCGGCGCGGCACCAGGACCAGCGACACCGGCGATGGCGACACAAGCAACAGCAGCAGCATGCAGCGGCGGGCACCAACAACCGTGGCACCAACGACACCAGTGGCAGCCCAGCGGTGGCAGCAGTGACGGGGGGGGGGACTGCAGCGGCAGTGGTGGGGGGGACCACGGCAGCAGCCACAGACTTCATTGTTGACTACAGGTGAGTCCTCTAATTTGAGCGGTGCATCACATCTGCTCACATTTGCACTTGTACAACAGCTCTTGGCTCAGATATCAGAGGATGTGCCTCACGCACATTGTTCCTCATCTGCTTTGCGTTTGTCCTCATCATCGCGTATATGTTTGTCAAGTCCTTCCCAATCTCTGACCAGATGCCACCAAGCCCACTCATCCACATTGCTGTCATGTCAATCAGTCCTATAGGTATGGAAAGCAGCCATCTTACTTGTCCTCTTCCTCATCTCACTCTCCCTTGGACCAATACTTGACTCGCGCTGCGTGCGGTTTGGCGCAATCATGGCAACTATCCAGCTTTCCTCATCCCCTCCAAACCAGGCCACGTCGACGTCGCTGATGAGCGTTTGCACCATCCATACCCCAGCGCAGACGCTGTCACCTGGCTGCACTTCTCCAGCACGATCTTCCGGTGTTCGTCGATGTCGTCCGCGCATTCAGCTGCAACGCTGCCCATCCAGTCGTTCACACCCACAGAGCTGGGCGCACATTCTCCACAATCTCGACGGCGTTGACCTCCGCTGCCCTCTCATCGCTCACGCACCTCCCCACGCGTGCAACCGCAACCCCACCGCCGAATGCGCCGCTGGTGGTGTGTGTGTGTGGTTTGTTCCCTAACCTGCACGTAGCTGACGACTTTTACAGATTATCAAATACCTTCCCATATTCGCGAGTATCTCCAGTCCCCAGGGTGGACGTGCCCCCCTCATTCACAGGTGCGTCCTCTTCCTCCTCCTCTTCATCCATCACTGATATTTTTTCTATCAGATGACACAACGCACGCCCACTCTCCTCCCCACCGCCAACAACAATGCGCTCCCTAGCCGAGGAGCCCCCGTGCGCATGACACCCGAGCTGCGTAATGGGTCGTTCATGAGTGCCTGTGCGCCCACTGATCTCCCACTGGCAGATCGCATGCACACACGCCTGCGCGCCTGCTGATCGCCCCCCTCTGGCAGATTGCATGCCTGCATGACGCCCACACAACGCCCCCACGCCTGCACGATGCCCACACGCCTGCACAATGCCTGCAAGCCCGCACGACGCCCG